>CM052277.1:2938765-3053368 GCA_028455795.1 Lasioglossum marginatum | reverse complement strand
CGTGATATAAAAAACGATTCTTCCATCTGATTCGTCTTTTGAAACCATTTAGATTACGTTAGAAACATTTTTTGTATTATCAGAGATAGAGGAGATATTTAGGTGGCCTGTTTTAGACGAAACACCCTGTATATACATATCATGTTTCTGATAATTTTCTATACAACGAGTCAGCTTATTGCTATGAACTATGAAATGGAAGAATATTATGAACAGAGGTGTTTCAAAAATTATATGAACTTCAGCATCATTTTTGAGGAGAACGGTTGTGTTGTCACCTATATGGTTCCTCTCACAAAGTTGGTCCTCATTTTGTGACACCCCGTACAAGCCGCATGCCCTAGAATGTATACCTTCGCGTAAGAACCTTCACCGAGCTTCTTCACGAACTTGTAACCGCGTTGGTATAGAACAGCCTCCTCTGATACAGTTTGACTCAAATCCGTCATGAGATCTGATGATCCTCCAATGACATCCTACCACCTCTGTCGTGAAGATTAAGAGTGAATCAAACACGATATACTCCCCGTGAGAAACTGGCCAGAGGGCGAGTCACCACCTTCGTAAATCGTCGATATCCTAAATGAAAAAACCGCTCCGCGACGACGTCATTTTTAAATAGTTTCTGTAGATGTCACGTTTTCGTTCGCATGTCTTGATTCGCATTTTCATAAATGGGAACCGATAAAACGATGTGCGTCGTGTCGATAGCGTGCTTTGACAACCTGTTTCTACTTAACCATTTTAACCATTTAATATACCGCTCGAAATAGAACATGACAGAAGAACTCATAGCCTGCTAACGATCTCGCGAGATCGAGAAAATAAACGAGTTAGGTGTATGTATTGTGTACGTGTACCTATCATGTAAGTACACACTATGTATAACACCGACTATATCTTTAATATATCTTGATATCTATAATATCTTATATCTCGTCTGTGTGTATACTTACGTTTATTTTCCCGGTATAACCGTTGAAATTCGAATTCCGGAAGTAACGCGCACGCCATGTGTCGAGTATCGAGTCTAGAGATATCGCGATACATCGATATACGTTCGATTCTCGCGGCTAGTCGATATCTCGAGTATCGTTTGGTCTTTCTTCCGTAACCGTACCCAGAAGAAAGAAGGAACGTAAGTACGCTCCGACAAATTTATTCGATTTCGTTGTAATCGTGGATTTCGACATTTTCAAGCCATCATTTCGAACGCGAACGTTCACGAGATTCAAGGGAAATTGTTAAACAAAGAATCTGTTATGGAATCATCGAAATAAACATTGTTGTTGACAGAACCACGTGTGTAAGGGTTAACGCGGCAACAGTGACGATCACTTCCCATTCATAATTGTCGTGATCGTGGTTCATATTTCGATCATTTTTCAAGTCATAGTTATTGTTTGTTGTTGTGATTTATCTTCTTCTCTCGATCAACTGGAAAAAGCGGTGATAATAATATCTATACAATTTTGCAGAATGGCGGACGCTGCTCCAGCCGCTCGTGGAGGATTCCGTGGAGGTTTTGGCTCTCGTGGAGGTGGCGGTGACCGTGGTGGATCTCGTGGTAGAGGTCGTGGTGGCAGAGGAAGAGGTCGTGGTCGTGGACGCGGCAAGGAAGACAGCAAGGAATGGATTCCAGTGACCAAGCTTGGTCGTTTGGTCAGGGACGGCAAGATCGACACCTTGGAGCACATCTATCTCTTCTCGTTGCCTATTAAAGAATACGAAATCATCGACAAATTCCTTGGAGTCGATCTGAAGGATGAAGTCTTGAAAATCATGCCTGTACAGAAGCAGACCAGAGCCGGTCAACGTACCCGTTTCAAGGTGAATTTGCAACGTTCAAAACAGAATAACTTTCTTACAGCTAAACCAAAAAATGTGTCTTACAATTTCAATTAAGCGAGTCACTGTATATTTTAAACTAAATGAGAGCCGTTAAATAGTGCTTGATATTTCAACATTATATGGAATTCATTTTAATATTATTCTCACCTTTAAATACCTCGAATCAAAAAATATATGACTTAGACCACTTTGATAATTATGGGCACATTTATGGTCTGTTCGATGAAACGAGGTAGTAAAGTACTTGTAAAGTATTTGTCCTTGTTGTGTCCTTCGCCAACTATTATCTGAGGAGACGAACTTCAACTCTGTCGCACTAGAATGGCTGTGTTTACATTTGATTCATTTCTAATAGCTATTTCTGTGTTCCAGGCGTTCGTAGCCATAGGTGATTACAAGGGCCACATCGGTTTAGGCGTGAAGTGCTCCAAAGAAGTAGCCACTGCCATCCGTGGTGCTATCATCTTGGCCAAGCTCTCGGTTGTGCCAGTGCGTCGTGGTTACTGGGGTAACAAGATCGGTGACCCCCACACCGTGCCATGCAAAGTCACTGGTAAATGTGGATCGGTCCAGGTGCGTTTGATCCCTGCGCCTAGAGGTACAGGCATCGTCTCCGCTCCCGTACCCAAGAAACTGCTCCAGATGGCCGGTATCGAAGACTGTTACACGTCCGCGAGAGGGTCGACGTGTACTCTTGGTAACTTCGCCAAGGCTACTTATGCAGCCATCGCCAAGACGTACGCGTACCTGACACCAGACCTCTGGCACAACCAGGCACTGAAAAAAGCACCTTACCAGGAATTCGCAGACTTCCTGTTCAAGAACCACAAAGGTGTTGGTGGACAAAGACCTGCTGAGGTTGTTTAAACAATAAATCTCCATGTGAAAAATTCTACCAAAGCGTTCTGTACTTTCTTCCTCTTACATTCTATATATTCTATATTAATTTTAATTAGTAGACTGCGGATGTTCAGGCATTTTCCAATTTTTGTCGACAAAGGCCAGGGTTTGATGGTGAAATTCGCCCCTGGCGGGATTTTAATCGAACTTGAACCATTCGATAGCCTACCCAAAAGACCTTTCTCTGCCAAGTTTTAGCCCCATATCTCATCTGTAAGGATAGTTATTGAGGAAAATCGAAAAACCAGTTTTTGGCCCATTTTCTCGATTTATTGACAATTAAAAATTCTGAAAAAATTTGACACATTTCGGATACTAAGCCACATATTAGGTATCATTTTCAGATTTTTCCGTTGCAAACTCTGGTTGTAAAAAATCGAAAAATGCAGATATCATATAGAAATCTAAAGAGTACTACCACAGATTTAATTTAGCAATGAGATATTATTGTAAGTATTATGCTCAATTTTTTCCTGAGTGTGGTGTGTCGTAGTTGAAAAATATAAATACCTCTTTTTTCGGCGTTATACTTATCTTTTCTGAATCTTAAAAATATATTATGTGTGTGTGTGAGTGTGGTAATATTAAACATTCCTACGTGCAGAGAAACATCTTTCAGACTTTAAAACTTGCGTAGTACAGAAACGAAAATAATATTATGTGCGCTATATTCGAATATTTTCAATAGGCTATAGATCTTATAGACTATAGAATAGAGTTATGATTAGATTCGGATATATTACATGTTTTTGTAACAAATTATTTTATTCTTGAAAGATAATTGTAATGATACATTTATCCTAAAGGACATCACATAGTATCCATGTCTTTAGAACTTTTAAACTGACTATAGGCACCATTAAAAGTTTTCAAGGTATGGTCGCAAATCTTTTCGAAGTCTTGCAAACCTTTCCTTAAAATGTCTATCGCCTTTCCTTTCTTCGCTTGTATCCTTAGATAGATATTTCCCTCTGCTGGATGATTTACAAAGCAAGCACAGAATTCCACATCAGGACTGTGTAAAAACATTATATAAATGAATAAAAGCGGAAAAGAATGCTGAGGATATTCGGAAATCTGTTAGAAATAAATCTCTAGTCGTACTTCTGAGTGATCACTGTTACCAAAGCATTTCCCAGAGTGTAGCCTTCATTCATGAATACGAAAGTTTTGTTTTTATCGGACGATTGTTCGCCATTTACCTGAAAATCAAATTTTAATTGTATAAAACACATGTATGTACCATAGAAAATATTTCTTTGGAATATAGAAGTTTTCTATCAAATATCGTACCTCTGCTAGTCTACCCATCTTTGTTTAGTCGTTATTTAATTGATGTGCAGTATTTTTATTAATTCACGTTACCCTTTCGATGTTCAATAAACGACGGTGTCCATAACTTACCATAACCATAACAATACCATGTGATCGTAATTGATCGTAATCATGTGAACACCGCTGAACAATATTCCTACAAATCGGAGGAAGCAAAACACAATTATTTGAATCTTTTAATAAATAGTAATTGAAAATTTTGTTCTGCATCTGACTTACCGTCTTGTTTTCGAAAATTTACACTGAAATTTATACACTGGACAAAAAGTGATGTGCGACTGCCGACACAGTGTAATTTAAAGGTAACAATGAACCTAACCTCACTTCGAATTCTCAATTGTGTATATGCGACATGATTGTAGATTTAATATTACAAAATGTACAGTGCATTCTATAGATTTCATTTAGATATCCTAATTTGATTAATTAAATACATTAAATAAACAATAAACAAAAATGTATTAATTTCATTGTTAATGACAGACTTGGGCAATGTTTAATGCAATTAACAATTAAATTAAGAATGGATGGTCGACTCAAATCATAATTTTTGTTTTGCAGGATAAAACGCAAAGTCGATTCGACATAAAAGATGTCTCTAAGAAGTTTAGTTGCCAATGTGCAGCTAATGGTAAGGGTCCAAAGTGTCGTAGGGAGAAGATACCTTGCGTCGAACTCGAAAAATAAAATTCTTGAATCTGTGGAAGAAGAACCAGTGTTTCTGAGCGAAACGGACAACATAGAAACCAAAAGAAATAAATCAAGACTGAACACAGAACATAGAAATATCATAAATGGCCGAAAACCCTACGAAGAATCCATGGCTTGGTATCATAACACAGTGAGGTATAAAAGAAGAATATTAGGTAGGTATGGTATGGAGGCGTTAGGAGTACCTGCTGGGTTAGCTTGGCCAACGCGTGAAGAAGTAGAGGACGCTAAGGAACGGGAGAGAGTCGCATATCCGCTAACCATTCAACAAACATGGCAGAAGATCGCTGCGGAGAAAAAGAAAAAAGAGGAGGATATTATGGCTAGGTATGCGAAGTTAGTCGAAAAACTTTTGATAGAAGTTGAACTGAATGTACATGGCGTGTTGTCGTTATTTGCAGGCAAGAAAAGATCGCGGCTAAAATGGCTACCATGGGAAATCTGATAGCCTCTGTGAAAGAAAGAATTGCAAGGAAAGAAATGGAAGCGGAACAGGCGAGATTAAAGAAACAACGTCGGTTAGACGAGATTAGAAAACAATTGCGTGCCACGGGTAATATGACTAACGACAAAATGAATGAAATGTTAGAAAAATATGAAAAGGAAGATAAAAAGAAGAAGAAGGAAGCCAAGAAACAACGACAGCTCGAGAAGCAGAAGCAATATTATGCAACGAACATGCCAATAGAAAAGCCTGCGGTAGAAACATCTTCGGAAAGCAGAGAAGGATCGCCGACTGCTGAAACAACGCCGAAAACATAAATATTTCCATCGAACCGTGCCGTGTATCTACTTGAAAATTATTTCTACATATGGTAACACACGTTTGAAGGAAAATAGAATTGAATTGAAAATATTCTAGGAACCTCGGAAGAACGTTATTTACACATCATAGTAAATATTATATATTTTTTGTTTGTTTTTGCTAATACAAAAAAACGTTACATGTTACTCTGTAAGAGCTAGAGGAAACTATACTATAATGTGTAGTATTAAATGACTCGATAAGACATGTATTCAGGCACAATCAAGGCAATAGAGCATGCTCCATTCTGGTCGAACTGTTTCACATGGATTTCAAGTATCCCCAGAGATATCTGTTTCACAACCGTCCGCGAACAAGTTCTTTAAGTTCTCTGTATAAATCTTGTGGTAGCGGCAGCATCGTTGCTAGAGAAATCAGCTCTCGACCGTTGAACATACGTCAGAGTTCTCAACATGATTCTGTACGATCGACGATGGTTTTCCATTAGCTAGAACGTCCTGAGACAATTCGTTTCCTTTCGTGGCACTGTGAGGATCGCGAGCAACGGTGGTCTCCGTCTGATCGCAACTTTGTATATTTTGTACGTGCAACTCGTCGATCACTATCAAACGCAACTTGTTTCTCTCCGTATGTCAGGCAGATTGAAGTTGCGACGGGGACGACAATTCATAAAACTGAAAGTTCAACTCTTCACCAAAGAGATTCTCGGGCGTGATGATTTCTGGCGTGATGATCTCTGGTTCGACCATGTTCAAGCCTAAGGCTGTCGGATTCAAATCCGTGACTAGATAACCCTCGCTTATGAGCCCGCACTCCTCCGCCACTACCTCTTTCGACACAGGATTAAGGAAATCTATAAAATTGTAACAATTGTAATTGGTTTCAGTTACAAGATTATCAAAAAACCGATAAAATCCTTACCACTTTCCTTCACAGGATAATGGAGTTCTTGCGTCTGCTGAGCCGTCTGCGTCGAATCGTGTTCGTTGCTGGACATCATCATAGGGATCAAATACTGTACTTCTACTTCCTTCTTAATACCGCTGAGTATTTGCTCTGCACAGTGTTCCAATGTCACAGAGCTCACTATGCTCTCCGTTTCCTCTTCCGAAGCTGGTTGAGCGATGCTAGCGGTCGCTGCTTCCAGTTCGTCTATGGGATTTATGTGACTGCAAAGAATTTCAATAAATAATCACCAATTCAATAAATAAAACAACCCCGAAGGCTTACAGTTAGGGTGACTATCATATTTGATCGAATATCTTGAAAACTATTAAATCTAGAGGAATGGTTTAAATGGCAAATTCGAGTACTTTTTATTCAGAAATTCAGCTACGCAAACCAATTTTAGATATCTTTATTCGTTTAAAAATACATTAGGAAATAGTAATTTTTAAAAATTCATTCTTCCATTGTAAAGTTCATCCATATTTCTGAATATTTGTGTACTAGAAGTATTTGATTAATAATTATAGAAATCGTATCACCTAATACTTCTCTGAGAATTCTCAGGTTCCACAGGTAACTTGGCAACTTGCTTCGTCGAGGGATTGATGATTTGCCTAGGTCTAGAGTCCATGGATCTGTTGGCGATGGCCCATAAGTGACCAGCCCCATGGGGAGCCTTTGATCCCTTACGGAAGTGAGGGTTTATAGAAAGATTGTGCCGCACAGAATTCTTCCAACGATCGTCGTTGCTTTTGTAATACGGGAAACGTTCGCTACGGAAAGAAAAGAAAGCCATGAATGATACGAAAAGATTAATCGGACAAATGTCGTTCCATCTCGAATAAATCCTCGTGTATCTACATTTCAAGGGGCTTCATTTGCATAATGACAAACGATTAGGAACTATATCCCTACGGTTCATGTAAGCATCGATAAGCTTGCACCCCACATAGACCCATTTTCTTCACCTGTTCACGGCGATGTCACGGCGGGTTACAAGCCCCTATAATTAAGAGGCCTCCCTCTGGTATGACGCTCCGATTGTAAGGCGATCTTTCGAAATTTCGTAAGGCTAGGGTTTCGAACATTATAATTCCGTACTCGATACGCTAACTAAACCGACATTCGATGAACGCGTACAAATCGTTTAATGCAATAATAATCATTTTGTTCGGAGTTACAGCGGTCGATTCTGACCTGTTGTAGTATCAATCTTTCAAATTACTTAATTTCGAAAAGAAAAAACGAAACTACTTTCACAACCCGTCGAACTGGGGAGATCCTGTAATTATCAATTATCTGCAACAATGCTGGTGTGGTTTTGCGAACGATCCTGTCTTGTTAGCAGAATCATTTAGCGAACGTTTGGTAATAGGAAATTGGACGGGAAGGAGTTCAGGGGCTCGATTATCTATAGCGTAGTTTTTCATGAGCCCACGATCGAACAGGTGAAAGCACATAGAGCCCAGTAAATTGTGCGCATTCGTGTTGGAGGGGTTGCAACGTTGAGGAGAGTTGTCGGTACCAGGTGGTACCATGTTCGAGGGCAGCGGTACCAAGGGGTACCATCTAAGAACCTTCCTCTGACCCTCCCCGACAAGCCACCCCGCATCGACGCAGGCCACACACGCGCGCGCGCGCGTCCGCAAATTTGCAGAAACCTGTTCCCTACATTTACCTCTGAAGTTTTATTGTTAGTTATAAGGATGGGGACCGGAACCACTTTTGCCGATAAACATTATTTTATGAAAATATTCGGGTACCTTCTTGAAATGTTGGTTAAGAAATATATACCAGGGTTGGAATCATAATATTCGATACCTGTATGCTTCAAAAAATTGTTTCTTCACGTTTCTATTAGCTCGAGACTAAATCATTTTATCGAGGATACATGTTCAAGAAAGTACATAGATTTTTCGAGAAAGCACTTACGAGATCCATTGGTAAATAGCCGATACTGTCAGCTCTCCTCTTTCTCTAAGGGCATGTTCAATGAGCTCTGTGTAAGTGAACGGTGGCTTTTTGGGTCCATTATACGAGTAAGACCGTGTCGTGTCCTGATAGGCTGTACCGCTCTCGTTGTAACTCCTTTTGACGTCGTTCGCGTAGGTGGAACTGTAAGTGCGTCCATTTACTTTAGTCTTACTCCCTATAAAAAAGAAAGTTCAAACATTAACGGAGACCGGAACAGCGCCAGAATGATCGAAAAGTGACTCCGACTTCTAATTAGGATATCACGAATTTTCGGGACCCGACCAGAACCCGAATTTCCGGGTACCGCCCACCCCTACATTTTACGCTAGAAACTTGAAATAACATTTCTGTTCCTATAAGTCGTGCGTGGGCTAAAAAAATTCTATGCACACCATTATGGTTGTCCCTGTACATTGGTACATTGGATTTCTCATCTGCAGCCTCGATGAATGAATCCAATTTGAAGTCCAATAACCAGGACAGGTTCCCAGTTTCCTGATCGTCGAACTGTTGGTGATGTTGCTGATGCTGATGTTGATTCTGCTGCTGCTGCTGGTGGTGATGGTGATGCTGATGGTGATGGTGGTTACTGAAAGGCGGGCCAAGTTTGTTCTCTTGCAGATTCGTCGAAGGTAACGTCACCACTGGTTCCCAGTAGCTTGAGTCCACCTGGTAGCTGGTTTCCTCGACTTGGACGTTCTGAATCGCTTGTTCCAGTCTGTGTACCGATGGCGAGGAAGTCGGGGACGCAGCGATCTCACCAACATTCTGCTGTGATTCCGATTCAGAGACAGTAGTCCAAGTGCAATTGGTCCCATCTACCAGGAGGACCTCCAAGCGTGCCATAGGACACTCTTCGACGGCTTCCTGGGCCGATAACGGGGAAAATAGTGCGGCGGTGTTGTCGCCGATCACCTGGTTAGAGGCCACCAGCTCCATCGGAGTCTCAATTCCTTCAAGGTGATACCGTTTCCTGCTGTTCTGGACTTCCTCGCACAAACTCTCTATATCCAGATCGTCGAAGATCCGCTTCTTCGCCGTTCGCGACTGGTTATTCGACACCTCGTGATCCGGAATCCCTCCGGTACCCGAAGACGGTCCGATCATGCTCTGTTCAAAGGTCAATTTTCACTGGATTTTTCCGGGACCCGCGAAAGTAGCGTGTTCTAATATTTTTCATTTACAATTACAGCGGACTCCCACTTATCCGGCCTCGCTTTAATCGGTCTACGTAATCGTCCGTTTCATTCTACGAATCTTTAACCCTTAGCACTCGAGTGGTGACTCTGTACCGTTATTTAAAATATTGTCTATATTATTAGATACGTTGGTATCTAATCAATTATTAAACATCTAAGTACTGCGCGAGGTACTGTATCAATTTCGTATCCAACAAATTTACAAAATCATTGAGAACGAAAATATTCCAGGTCGGAAGAAAAGTGAAAATAGCTCCGAGTGCAAAGGGTTAAATCTATAACTTAGAGGAAAATGAACACTGCTTTGCGAAAGTAGAGGCTTCAAGCTTTAAAGTCAGTCCACGCTCGTGGTTGTACTATTTGTTTTTACGAAACGATCGCGATATCGACAATTTTTCGAGAATCGGGAATGTAGTGTTTAAATACTGTTCGTCTGATATTCTGTTATATGTCTGATTAGGTTCAGTCCCACATGGGCCGGTTAAGAGGGAATCTTGTAAACATGCATGCACGAGGAATTACTCAACGAATTTATTTCTTTGCGTGTATGGTATAAAAAATGAAAATGGCGATTTTGGGGTGGAATGAAATTTTGGGTGGACACATTCTAGTTATCTTATTTACACAGTGATGTAAAATAGCGACGCTTGGTGCTCCGTATAAACCTGGTACTCTTTGTACACGAAGCTATTTCGACTGCAATATTCGAACCAAACGGGACAACTTTGATTTATAGCTGTGCTACGATCACTGTTGGGCAATATTTAAATAAATAATTATTTGAATAAGAATTTAAATAACAAGTTGTTTGTCATTTGGATATTCAAATAAAAAGCAAAATTAATTATTTATTATTTGAGCAAGTCTAAATGAATTACTTAAAATAATAAAGTTAATTGTTATTCACAAATACAATTTCAATTATCATTTACATTGACAAATAATGAATTAAATTGTATTTTTATTCATTAACACTAAACCTACCGAGCCTTGAAAGTAACTGGTACATGTTCCCTTATATAAAAATGACAAGATTGATTTTATTTAGACTTTGTGCAGCGCTGCAACTGCTCCATTATTTAAATTAAAATTCGCCCAACACTGGCTACGATTGGCAACAAAAAATAAAAGAAAACCTAAATTTCAACGTACACCGATCGCTAATAGCGTTGGGAAGCATTGGAAAGCTTTGGAGTGCAACATAAAATAATGAAAAACGTGCAGTGTAACTTCCAAGGCCATTTTAAAGTTCGTTTAAAATAAAATATGAAACGTTGATTTTTCGTGACACTTGAATGGGCTTCCGAAAAATAGAATTGAAAAAACACCACGATTTACTTTTATCATTCGTTTTCATCGAATTAGTAGATGGAAATCCGCTTTGCTTTGGAGTAGTAATCTAAATCTTCGGAGTTACATCGAGACCCATTTAATAATGATCAGCCGCAACAATTCGAATGATCCACACTTAAGAATTAAAAAAAAAAAAGAAAAAAACAATAAAAATCACTTTGAATCGTAATCGCTTACCTCGACTCTCCTGTTCTCGATATCGTTGAGCCGATTCGCGATGCCGATTACTTCAGGCGATCGTCGAAAGAATGGTTAAACTGGTCATCACGAGGTCCTATTGTCAGCGAGAAGACGACCATTCAGAAAATTCGAGTGTCTCATCGATGCTGGTATGTACTCCAAATTGTCACAGGGGGAAACACGAAGAAAACAGTTGTTTCGATTTCGGCTGGGAAGCGTTCGCGATCGACAGGACCAACTGGAGAACAGCGCAACTTATTACCGATATCTCATCGTCACGCTACACACGATCACTGTTCGCCGATCAACAATGATTGATGATTTCGTATACGACTGCGAGTTTCCACTTTGTAAACGGTATATCACCTTGCGTTCGGACGTTTTTCGAATATCTGCATGATCAACTACCGCGACCACGACTGTCTTCTTGCCTTTTGTATTTCAACTGTTACGCGGCCGCGGCGGTATGCGCGCGCATCTCCCAGCCATGATCGCGATGGAGGGGATGTCGCGTCGGCGCGGTACAAGATGCGCGCGCACATGGAACGCGCGTACATTATTCGAATACCTATAAAGGAGAACAATACAAAACATTTAAACATTCAAGCAATCCTGAAATATTACTTAGGCATCGGTCCGCAGGTTCCAACAAACTTGGGCGTTTAACGAAACGTTTCAATCGCTTTCTAAAGGTATTTCAGAAATATCTTTCAAATAAGAAAATTTTATCATTAAGTATTCATTCATACGAAAATTAAATTCATTTACTTCCAACAATAGACTAACCTAAAAACTACATATACGTTGATGTATAAATTATAAAACATATTTATTTTTTCTTTATTTAACCATTCAAGAATATTGCATACGAGCTATATTTTTTAAACACCATACCTGATATGTTAGGGACTGTGAGTATGCTTGTGTTGCATAGAAGTATTCACGATTCTACATTTGTTCTCGACACTTGTTTGTTTCAGCCCAAAAGAATATAGTCGCACGAAATTGTTAAATCATTGCAAATATCGTCAATAAGAAATATGCTATTCTCAATGAAGTCTAGGGATATGGAGACTAGCATAGGTAAATCATTTTTGTGTGAATAATGAACCTTTTTGTTAATCTTTAATCATTTTGCAGGAATATACAGTTTTGAGTGGGAATCTTTGGGGACCTGTTTATAAACGATAAACTTCAGGGAACCCATCATTTAGCAGCGGGAAAGGTCTTTGACTATCTGTCTATCTTCTGGCGAGTGTAGGAAGTTAGCCGCCACAGATATATAGGAATGAAATGACAGAATTTATACTAAAATTATGGAAAAAATGCCCCGAAGAATTGAACATAGACGACGTATCGTGGGAGAAAATGCGGTAAATAAATTTCGTATCCTGTTAGTATATTTTGTTTTTAATAAAAAATTCACAATGCTTTTTCATTCTTAGAATGACGATGGTTGGGAAGAAACAATCGATTTTGTATCGCATGATCTTTGCATTGTAGCTGTGATCCAGAATCTGAATTAGTTGATGGGCACTATCGACTAAGTCGATACATATATATATATATATATATATATATATATATATATATATGCGGTATATATTCACATACATTAAAAATAACTAAAACCTAAAAAAAATTATTACAACGTTTCTCGTAAAAATAATTCTTGTAACAATCTCACACCTTGTAGATTGTAGATCTTAATTGCAGTCGGAGCTATTTTAATTATTTGGAAAATTAAACATTTCTTCCGACCTAGAATAATTCCATTCTATATCCTTTTTTTCATTTTATGGATATGAAATTGATGTAACACCTCCTCCAATCCGCATAAAATATTCAGTAATTGATTAAATAGCAACATATTTAATAATCTAAACAATATTTTAGTCTACTCATCTCGACGGATTCAGAGCAAGAAATTCTAAAACCCCCTGGAGCGATTTTGTACGAAGTTTTGGTGTATTCGGGTCGTGATGAATAGACTGCGGATGTTTATGGATTTGGGGCTTATGAAAATTTTCCAAAAATGCTGTAATATAAAATTCGATAGAATTTTGTACGATTTTTATTTGTTTCAGATCTACAAAGGCTGGTCCAATGAAAAATAGGATTCTATTCCGTTCGACTTTCTTAAAATTTCTCTATTAACATCCGCAGTCTAGTGATGAACAAGTTGATCGCTACTTGGACGAGAAAAACGGAGAAATCGTTTCTTTGGAGGTTTCCGAGGTACCTAACCTTAACCCCTTAAATCATTGGACCAGTAACGCATTCGATGTAATTGGGGGTTGGGGGTGGGGGCGCTCACGATCCCCTTACGCATGCAATTTGCGATACACCGGCGCAGATAGGCGGTGGGGCAGCTGTGCGGACGAGTCGATTTCGCGAGTGTTCTCCGCGTGACATTTCCCGCGGTCGCGGGTACATATCTTTATTTATCAGCTGCACATACGTTCGTATCCGAGCAGAGCAAGGTCAAGGTGACACTACTTGAAAACGAGTATTCATAATAGTCGCTGGTTGTCGCCTCTTTCCTCATGGCGGCACGTGGCTGTCGTAACACGCCGATACGGCCGATACCTGTCCCGTGCTGAAAAGGCGTCGGTAATCGGACAAACGCAGACTCGTCAGGGGGTGAAGACTACACGAGTATAGCAACCCCAGGAGTCGAACGATACCGTTGTCAACAGCAAAATTGAAGTGGAGGATACGTGCGTGCCGGATTATCTAACTTCGTTGAAAGTTAATTCGAGTGAGAGTGTCCGGAAGAAAAAAATAATTAACAGGATATAGTGGAGCGGCTAGAACTAGTTGTAAGATGTACAGATCGGGCAGACGTAAATATCAAAATTTATTGCTACACACGTCGCAAAGGGAACGAAGAAAACGGGAGCGCGGATTCGCCTCGATTTAACAGACTGTACCGTATAAGCGATTATACATATATATATATACACATATATACATATATATATATATACATGTATGTATATATATATATATTGTGCGTCGCGACTCGCGTGATTCTCGCGCGGAGTGTACTATCGGAGTGTGTAGTGTGAAGTATGTAGTGTAGATGCATGCACTCGCTGCTCCGCACGGCGCACGGCGATCACACAACGTCACGGCGAATGACATTTAAATTTTCCAGTTGAAGATTCCGCTACCGCAGAAACGGAGAAAATAGGGTTACGGCGCGTATACAGAAACCGTGTTCGCGTTCGGGTTCGCGTTCGCGTTCTTCGACACGTTACATTACGTCAGCGTAGAGGTTCGAAACAGTCAAAGTCGAAAGGAAGCGCATCATGAACGTAGACAACGACTTGGACCATCATTTGTTGCGCCAGTTCAGCTGTCTAAGCACCACCGATAAGGATGATCTGGTGGAACAGCTGCAGAGCATGCTCGCTGGCAACCAAATAAACGAGACAGCCGCCAGGTTCTTTCTCGATATGAATAACTGGTGAGAAACACTAATCCTTCCCGCCTGACGTTCTTACCGACGATCGAGTATCGTCCCGTCTCTCGCGACCTAACCCTAACCGTCGCCATGTTTATGTTCAGAGTTCACGTCTCTTGTATCTGTTATCATTTGACCTCCGTGTTGACAGTTCGCGTTCACCGATCCAAACCTTATCGTTCCTACGATTCCGAACATATAACATGCAACAATTAATAATTTTCATCTGGTCGAACGACCAGCGCTCGAATTCTTGTAGATTTAGGATAATTTCAATCTCAATTTCAAATGCGTTTCTTCGAAGAGATAAGCTTTTATCAGAGATAAGCGATAATAAACAAAAAAAAAAGAAAACCAACTCGACAAGCATTGTTCTTTGATCATTGTTAAACAATAATTACCATGTGATTGCAGGAACCTCCAGGCAGCTATATGTAGTTATTTCGACTGTGAGTCGCCGTTTCAATTCCCCTGCATGACGCTGATATGCGACAGTACGATCGGCAACGGTGAATCTGTGCCACCAGATACTAAATTTCGAAAATCATGGCACGTGCAGAACAGTGGTACAGAACCATGGCCGGACGGAGTTTGTCTACAACACACCGGAGGAGTAATAATGGGATGTACAAGGGTACCTGTTCTATCTCTAGGTCCTAAAGAAACGATGGAGGTGAGTGTCGAGCTCGTAAGTCCTCAGGTTCCTAATGTCACATACGAAAGTAAATGGAGGATGAAAACTTCTACAGGTTCTTATTTCGGTGGTAAGTTTTTTTCTTTCTTTTCAATATCAAGATAATCATTGTGCAATCATTTATTTGTTGCTTCTCCTTCTATGTTTAGACATTATCTGGGTGATTATTACGGTGAGCGAGTGTGGCACCTTAGCGGTTACTCAACAGCTACATCAATTAAGTACTTCACAGTCGAATGATGTACAAATGTGTTAGCCCTTGATATCCGGAGACTTCCCTTAAATTTTATTCTTTTTTTCCTCTGTTTTCTTTTTGAAAAACGTCTCGATTTATTTGAAATCAGGAGAGTGAGCACACACACGATCGACACACACGTTTGGAAGATGCTACTTTAAACTACCACAAACAGGAGTACATATTTTCTGCTACAGACAATGCAATAAACGATATCCTAGCAGACATTTACACATGATTTAAGGAAGTACTGGATTCGAAAACTGTATAGATGTAATTGTAATTTTTGTTAGATTCGAGAGTTTACATAAGGCCTTTTAACGTCCATGCTTGTCAGTTACGTCTATAAAACGTGCTCTTTCTTTCTTTCTTTGCACATTTGTGATTTTCACTCGACGGAAACGAGTGAAACTGGAAGTTGTAACAGACACGTATGGACCATATTAAAGACCGGTACTGACAATGAGAGAAATTGGTATATATATATATATAAATAAACATAAATACATACATGTATGTATATATAAATATATATATATATATATACATATACGTGTGTATGTACAATTATTAAGATACGAGTTTATTAAAAGTATAATTTTTATTAGGAAATAAAGCATAGATATAGTTAGAAATTGTACAATAACTTGGATTATATTCATTTTACAATTGGAAACTGAATCGGGAATGCTTACTTTTTCGATGATCCTGTTCTCTGGAAAATTGTAAGAAGTAAGTAGTTGTTCGTGTAAACAATTAAACAGCCATCTCCATAGCGATTTTCGCGTGTGGACTGTATCCGGTCAATTCGAAATCTTCCGATAGAAAATCATCAATATCTTGAACGTTCCTAACTATTTTTAAATGTGGGAACGGTTTCGGTTTGCGCTCTATTTGTTTCTCAAGCGCAGCCACATGATTGAGGTACACGTGACAGTCGCCCATCGTATGTACAAATTCACCTGGCTAAAAATAAACAAGAAAATGGAAGTTTCATCCAAACGATTCTGCAGTTTGTTTCTGTAGAAATTTAGAAAAAAAGATAAGCCCGAGCAGAATAGCAGAAAGACGAAATGAAGTATGCTTCAGCCAAAAAATATTCAGCAGCACTGGACAGTGCACTATCGTTTTAGCGATACATACAAGTGTAACAATATACAACGTGATACTATTTAATTATATTTGCAATTTTGATTGAATATTTTCTGCCAGAAGTAATATCCAATCGTAAAGGACATATCAAACCTTTAAATTTGTGATATGAGCTAGCATGTAAGTTAACAGAGAATAGGATGCTATATTAAAAGGTACACCGAGACCCATGTCGGCGCTTCTCTGATAAAGTTGACAGGATAATTCCCCGTTGCCAACATAAAATTGAACAAGACAATGACAAGGAGGTAGTGCCATCTGCGGAATATCGTTTGTATTCCATGCTGTCATAATTATTCTTCTGTCATCAGGAGAATTCTTTATCTTATCTATAACGTTCTTCAATTGATCGATGCCTGTTCACCAAGGAAAATAATTTCATTTCTATTTGCAAATATAGCAGTTTGGTTAATGGCATATTAAATAACATTACCTTGACCCATATAATCTGTGTGCATATCTTGATATTTCGCTCCGTAGTGCCTCCATTGAAATCCGTAAACAGGTCCTAAGTCTCCTTCTTCTCTATCGTTAAATCCATGCGAATCTAGAAATTTCCGTGAGCTGTTTCCATCCCATATATGAATCCCTTTCGACGAGAGTTCTTTCGCGTTCGTTGATCCTTTTATAAACCATAGCAGCTCCTCGACTACTCCTTTCCAAAACACTCGTTTTGTGGTCAGTAATGGAAATACACCTATAACAGGTAAGTCATTTCTAATATTATCATATCGTACTTAATTTAAATTTTACATGAAAATATATGTATTTTTACCGTCTCTTAAACTATATTTCATATGAGTTCCGAAAGTCGATAATGTGCCGACGCCAGTACGATCGGACTTCTTGATTCCATGTTTAATTATTTTATGGATTAAACGTAAATACTGATATTCCTCGTGTTCATTTTCATTTTCTGCATGCTTAGTTCCATTCGAGTTAATCGAGTTAACTGTCAGAGTCGCACTCATTATTTTTATGTGATTGTTTCACCAACAATATAACTGCGTAACCGATCTTCAAAATTAACCTCTTTTACAATTACATTCAATTATGTACTGCATTTCCCGCCCATTTCATACTACATATATACCTTCTACTAACTATATTCGATATAGACAAGAACAGAAGCAAGAAGAAAATCTGCCTGCTTATAATTTGATTCGTACAATAAATTGGAAATCGGAAAGGAGATCAATTTTGTTATATTCTTCTTTTGTAATAATTTCATTTTTCTCATTATTTCATCTTATTGAGTGTAAATACGTAATAAAAAACACGGAGCGCGACTATGGCGGGCGGATTTGGATGAAAGGTCCCGCGTTCTGATTGGTCCGCGATTTTCGTTACTAATTCGAAAACAAAAAACCACCTCACGTATCACCCCTTTCATTTTCCTACACTCTTTCTGAGACACCCTCTGTAAATAATTTACAAATATATAGATACAAAAAGAAAGAAAAAAATACAACTTAAATTAAAAATCGTCGCGGTGGGTAAAGAAGGCAGCCGTAAGGAATGCGAATCTGATTGGTTATTATTTAATTAATAGGTACACAGAATTTTGCTATTGGTCGAAGTGACAATGTCAGCGAATCAAATTATGAAAATGTGTCGTTCCGGCTACCTTGTGCATTTACAGTCGTGATTTCAATGCAAATGCAAGAAAAATGCAATTTCACGTTTAGTGATTGCACGTTCTATCGGAACGAGCCAATGGTGTTCCTTTTTGGAAATGTAGAATTTGTGTTTTGTGAATGTTGTTTTTACACGTTGACAACTCGAGGACAATCGAAATTGAATATTGATGAGGGTTCTATTAAATTTTTAAGGAGAACAACAATGGTGCTCGATAAAGTAAACTCTTCCATATTAAAAATCATCGAACCCTACAGAAAATGGGTTATCGAAAATCCGAAGTTACTGGCAGATTTGGAAGAAACAATTCAATGTTTATCTTACTTCACAGCTGGTTCGAAAAAAAACATTATTCTTTCCTTAACAAGATGTAATGCTTTCGTTTTGATATATTCTCGAAATTAATTTTTTCCAGGTCGTTTCAACAATTCCACATTGACCTCGGAGCTCATTTACTCTCTATCGAATCTGATAGTACTTTTTAATGATTTGTTAATGTGTAGTGGAAGGCATTTACATCTAAAGTTCCCACAATTTAAATCGAAAATTAAAATCTGGTTAACCGTCATCGAATATACGGAAACTCTGCTTGAAATCTCTGCTAGAAAACAGTGGGGACACACTGGTAAATGGTTTATAATTATTACGATACAACTATTCAAGTAAGTTGTTGGTATTTCCAAGTTCTTGTACTTTTAACGATTAGAGAAAAGAACAGTAAAAAATGCATGTACGAAAATCGTTTACAGAGCTGTGCTGAGACTTTTGTTGGTACATGTGTACAAAGAAGGGATAGTGAAGAATCCTCCGTTGAAACCACTTAATAGAAACAAGTTAAACGAGTCGGAAGAGGAGAAAATAAAAGAAGGATTCACATTGAAACGATCTGGCACTGTTGTCAGGAGTATAAGAGGCACAAATTCAATGCACACGCGTACATGGGAGCCTCTGTCCCCTAGTATTCATGATAATTTAAACTCTTCCACTAAATTAGAAAGAAATATAGCTTTAGCAGAGGTAAATGTTTACATTTATTAATTATTAATTATTATTACTTGTGTCTAATATGGTTTCTTCTTTTTTAGAGTTTGTATATTATGAAACCACTGTTCCATCTAGGTTGTATATCTGTAACAGGTGAAAAACAATGGCCACCATGGTTACTGTCATTAATCATTGATTTGCTTAGGTAAATAACTTTCTACCAACGATATTAATGAAAAATTCAATTGGAGAGCAGTATGTTAAAACTATGCATATTGTTTCTTCTAGTTTGCAAATATTCAATAAGGAAGTGAAGACAACTGCATTTAGTAAAGAGGACAGAGGAGAATTACATAGACGAAGAGCCGCTTTATTGCTTTATCTTCTGAGATCTCCATTTTATGATAAATGTAGTAGACTTCGGATATATGCTTTCCTTACCGCATTATCCAAGAAAGTGCCTTTCGCAAGGTTAATCGCAGAACCGATAAAAAGATATCTTCCACATTGGCAGAGCACATACTTTTATGTGTGGTCCATCTAGTTTATAATAATCATTGCATATCTTTGATATTTGGGAATGGTTGTTCATGAAATACTAAGGGATACCTAATAGGAAATATTAAGAAACATAATGATTTGAATGCGAAGGACTGACTCGTTGTAGATGGTGATGTAAATAGAACAATTCAGGGATTTGTGTCTACGGAATACGAGGCATAGACGAGGTCAAGGGAATCGTATATATCATTTATAAATTTCTATATATTTTAATTACTGAGGAAGCTACAAACATTTCTCTAACTCTAACTTGGTAATGGAAACAGCGGTGAAAAACACGTGGAATATTTCGTTTTATATTGCGCTTACTTTTTATACTGTCGTACTTTAGTAGAGAATAAAATCTCAACAGGATTTTTTAAATTGAGATCAGAACTACACACATCTTTCAATTTTTCTCTTTCAAATGTAAATGGCTGCTTAAACGATACACACGTTTATAATAAACCAAGGAAGGAGGGAGGGTGAGACAGAGAGAGAAAGAGAAATAAAGGATCAATAAATGTGGGAAACATTATGAATGGTACTTTCATAGAAAATATATTTCCCTGCCCAATAAAGTCTCATGAATCTCCTTACGAAACTTCCTAATCGTTAAAACCATAATACGCATGGCAATAGATCGCACATATATTACATTCTGAAAGTAATACAGAGTAGCAGAAAATACAAATATGGCCTTTGGAATTAAATAAAGTGATTTCCATACAAAAAAGAAAACTACTTATTCACACATCTGAAGCAATGAATTTATAGTTATATCCTTCTTTCCTTGATTCACATCGTAAACAGACTTAATTACTTCCTTGTCGACGTTCGGGAACATTTCGAAGATCTGCAATCAATATGCTCGAGTGGTGATTCTCATAAAAACAAAAATAATTATGCATCTTTGATAATTAAAGTATAGAAGTATAATTACTTCTAAGTATGAGTATAAACTCAATGCATTACCTGTTTCAACTCAACCTCGGCATTTGGCATAGAACTGGGTGCAACGGGTGGGGCAGCAGCTGCAGGTGGTGCCGTGTAAACGTTTACCGTGTTTGGATATCGCTTCATACCGAACATCGTCGAAGAAGGGACTGTCACAACTGACGGTGATGCGTTCATGTACGGATGTCCCTTGGTCTATTGAAATTCGATAAAATAATTAAACGATCGATACAAATTTCTTTACGATATTAATAATCGATCATTTACCATGTTAGCTACCAAGCTAAAAACTAGATTTATCATTCCCTCTTGATTGTCTCCTTGCTTTCCGCTAAGCATATACCAACCCTCGCGTGTCTCTCCCTTTTGGAGGACTTGCTGTGGAATGTCTATATGGCCCCATGCTATCAACTCGTCCATTACAAAAGAACATTCATCGTAAATTTCTATGTATATTTGTGTAACTCCGGGTGGCAAGAAACTATAATAACAGGAAAAGAATATGTACACAATACTTAGATATACCTGAAAGTACGTACATATGCATTCTTTAAAATGCGTATACCATCGAATAACTTTGTTCCAATGTGGATTTTTTGCCCCGTTGGAGCATGTGTGTGTCTCGTAGACGGCATGGCCTACTCTCAGTCTTACGTAAGGGTCCATTCTGATCATCCCATAGTTTTTTACTAGTTTAGCCTACAGGAAGTATCTTTTTGAAATTACGAATAAAGTGTTATTACAAAAATATATGCGTATCGATTCTGCAGAGTAAACTTAAATCTCTACAATATCAAGACCGACAGCTATCGGATTACCTGAGCAATCGTTATGCTCAGCGTACCAACGTGCGGTTCGTGCATCGTAGGCATACTTTGCAGCTGCAGCTGATGAAGCGCGAGCGCAGCTTGTTCATCGGCAGCTTCTTGTTGTTCCTGGATACTGTGTTCCTCTACTCTAAGAAATCCCTGAGGTAAAGGGCCCAGAAAGACCTAGAAAATTTCGTGTCATATATTCATATTTTAGCTTAATGTTACTTATTCTCTAACATCGTTATCGCTCGATCAAAGAGAAAAAATTGCATCATACTCCAAAAAATTTAATTATTGCGCCATTGTCAATGAATGAATGTGCACTATTTACCCGTTTTTTCCATTCTTCGTATAAATCCGATCGCCTCTCGGTTTCCATTACAAAATAATGTGAAGTCTTATTCTCGAAAGTGTCCAAAATAACTCGACTCGTTTAATGTAGAAGAACCGCTGTCACAGTGCAAAGGAAACCTGTCAAACTACCTACGTGAAAACGTTTTGATGCATCGAAATGTAATCATAACACGCATATGATACGGTGACAGCACGCCATCTTAGAGAAATCTTAGAAAAAGAGGTCGCGCGGATGGTAACGAGCGCTTTTTGAACTTAATTTTCTTAAATACTCGCGTGAGTCTATCGCGAAACATTAAACTAGCATATTTTTAATGGAACGCTGTTTTGATACCTCGTCTATCGATTTGTATTGTATCTATAATAAGAAATATAATAAATTTTATATAAGAAACAAATAAACTTTCTTAGAAATGTACAATGTATGAGCAAAATTCATATATTCCATAATATAATAATAGTTCCAATTAAACGTCGAGAAGTTCATCCACTACTGATAAGCTCAAGGTCACGTGAAGGACGCGACCATTCATCCCACGCCTATTATACCTAATCAGACTCGCAACGTGAAACGTGTTCACGATTACTAATCTAGAACACTAATAATATCATATTTTAAACGACATCTTTCTAACGAAGAAACTATTTTACAATGGCGTTTACTCAAGAATTTTTTTACATTTTTTTGAGCATATTCGACCTGTAATATATATATATATATACATATACTGCGGATCTTTATGCATTTATAGGAAAATTGGGAAGATGAAATTCAAAGTTGCAAACACAGTAAAACTACTTATATAGACTATTATATAGACGGATCCCGTGTTAAAAGTAAAAGCGCGTGTGCGCGTATAAGAAAGTTGCGTTCGAAATTCCTGATAAATTGTATAATTTTTCTGTAAAAACGGCTCGGAAGCCATTTTGAAATTCAGATGCAATTATCTCGTGCTCTTTCTCTCTTTTTGTTTCTCGGTTTGCCTGTCTGTTGATTTCTCTTTCTGTTTTATTGAAGAAAATCATAGACCGAGCGTGGACTGTGAACTGTGAAGTGCATTCGGATTCGGAGCATTCATGACAATTCGTTGGTCCGCGTTCGCTGGCGTGACGTCCGGATTCTTTCGAACCGGGAGGCCGAAGTCTCTCGACAATATTTGCCAGAAAGATCTAAAAGCCGGTTCTTAAGTTTCTCTTGATTTCGATTTCGTTCGATTTTTTTTTCCTCACATTCGAATCATTTACACGGTCTGCTTGCGACGGTGTTGGTGGTGGATCTCCTCCCACAATAACTCTCGAGAACGGTTACGCGGTCTACCATATTTTCGGTGAAAGAAGATATCGACAAATCATCCTTGCAAACATGTCGCATCAGACAGGGATCAAAGGTATATATCTATCCTCGCACTTTGTTACTTGCATTGAAACTTTTTAAAATCTCATTGAAGCTCGGTTAACCCTAATTTGATAACAATCGTTGCATAGTACCCGGATCCTTAAAAATGCGAGTTAAACTGGTATCGCCGTTATTTACGTGTTGCATATTGAATAAAGAATGTTTCTAGTTACTGACAATGTTTTGTTTATTGTAGCGAACGATGCTCTCAAAAAATTGTTCGCCAAGTGTCGTGATGGAAAAATACGGGTCTTGAAAGTTTCCATAGAAAACGGTAAGTTAATGTAGATAGAAAGAAGTAGATCTTGTACATATGTATACTATATCTCTTGTATTACAGAGGAATTAACAGCTGCTGCTTCCTCGAAGCCTGTAAACAAGTGGCAAGACGACTACGACAAACTAATTAAGCCCCTGATAGTTGAAAATCAGCCTGCGTATATTCTTTATCGACTGGATACTAAGTCTCCGGATTCTGGTTACGATTGGTTGTTTATATCCTGGTCTCCCGATACCGCACCGGTTAGGCAGAAGATGCTTTACGCGTCGACTAAAGCTACCTTGAAACAAGAGTTTGGTACGGCTTCCATAAAAGAGGAGTTGCACGGTACCTTGCCCGAGGATATAACTCTGGAAGGCTACTATAAATACAAAAGAAACGACGCAGCTCCGGCACCGCTAACCATAGCTGAAGAAGAACTAGCGGAGCTCAAGAAAAACACAGTCAGTACAGATTATAGTGTAGAAACAAGACACCAAACGTTAAGTGGAGTAGCTTTCCCTGTAACGGATGAGGCGAAGCAAGCAATTACGGAGCTGGGTAAAGGAGTACACGAATACGTTCAGTTGAAGATTGATTTGGAGGAAGAGAAAATACACCTGGTTACAGCCTGTGATGTTTCAATGGATAAACTGCCGACAAAAGTTCCATCGGACTCTGCTAGATATCATCTTTATAATTTTAAGCACACTCACGAAGGAGATTACATGGAATGTATTGGTACGTGGAATAGAAAGAATTATTATGATGATTTCGTTGACTAATGTCTCGCGTGTATGTTGCAGTTTTTATATATAGTATGCCCGGATACAGCTGTAGCATTAAAGAAAGAATGTTGTACTCGTCGTGTAAAGCGCCGCTTCTAGAACTTATTCAGTCGCTTGGAGTGATTATAACGAAGAAAGTAAGTACACAGAGCTACTTCACAATTTTAATTATATATTTTCCAGCTTCCCTCATTTTCATTAATTTTCTTGTAATAGAAATGATTCAACGCTATCGATTCTAGGTATCTGTAACTGTTCTTGAATAATTTCGATTTATCGTCTAGAACTCTACCGTATTTCGTCCAAAGCTAGAAAAAAAAAACAAACGCGCATTTTTTACTTTCTTTTAACTATACTGTGTGGTATCTCTTTCTTTTCTAGCTTCTACTCTTTTTAATATCGGAAAGTAAAGTATGATTTTTTTTGTAAAATTTTAACAAATCCTAGTTGGAAGTAAATAGTGGCGAAGAGTTGGCAGACATGTTGGAAGCTCCTCCAACCATAAAAGAAACAGCTGCTATAACTCCTGCAACTCCGTCAACGCCCTATGCCCCTACTCAATCTATACCCGAAAAGAAATCAAAGCAGAAGCGATCTTGTGTCTTGAGTTAACCGATTCTATGTACTTTAATCGCCATTATTTTTTACTATTCGTCAGTGTTAAAATATTTGTGATGATGTTTTACAACACATTCGATATAGCTTCTTCCATGAATTCGAAATTTGTGATAGTACATTATATGAATATGTAGTTTAAAAATGATAACTGATGGGTTTCAGATAGTGTTCTTGTTGGCGTAAATATAGTTTGTCGTCGTGAAAACAATTGAAATAAGAAATCTGCTGCGTCTTACAGACAGAGAGAGAGAGAGAGATACGAATTCTTTTCAATTAGCAGTATTTATTAATATTTAATATTAATTGGTTAAAGTGATACGTACATATACATACATAGATCTATATAGCGAGTCAGAGTAGACCGAGCAGTGTATTTTTCTAAATTTTAGAAACAAAATTCTCGCGATAAGGTCTTCTTGAATCGCTTATCGGTAACTACAGACACATATTCTGGATAAACACGATTGTCATAGGATGCAGGTTTTTGCTGATTCTCGAGGATACAGTAGCGAATGATTCTTCGTTCGTGCTGGGCACAGTACTGCTTAAATGCGATGAGATTCAGTTGCTTGATATTGAAAGTGAAGCCTTCCACTGGATTTTGCAATTTTAATTCCATCTTTCAATAACTAACACGCCGATAGAATCTAACTTTTATAAAAGTTTTCGTAAGAGTATTACTTTTGTAATTACCAGTTCCTTTATTTTATCTTATTTTATTCTATTTCTATTTTATTCGATACATTTAACGTTTGTCGCTCGAATATACGATGAAAAGAAATCCAGTGAACTCGACTGTGAGAATTAGTTCCTAGTCCAATGGAAAGTGATATGTATTATAAGTCTCGTTTCTCGTATTAGTGATTTCGTTAGGTGAAACTCGAAGGCTTGATTTTCAAATTCATTCGAACACTTGTATAGGAATTAGCAATATAGATTAGATCGTTTCAGATTCAAATATCTGTGGTAACTTGCATACCTTATGTGATTTTTAGAGAATTAGGGAAAATTCCATGTGCCCTAGCTAACTGACGTCACTCACGTAACTTCTCTGCATAATTTAAGTAGAGAATAATATAGCAGACAAGTGATAAGTGTGCAGATACCATACTGACGTGTGGATATATTTTCTTGCACTCGATTATCGTTTTTGAACACAAGCTAGTGATAATGCTAGTTACTTTATATACATATTAAATATATATACATATATATATATATAAATATAAATATATAAATATACATATTATACAACATGATATAGACATACATACATGTATATACCATGTTCTATACTATTGTAAATGATACAGAATACTAGACTTCACAAATATATATATACGAAGACTGATCTTGGTATGTCCCATTGGCTGTATAGTCAAGAAAACGCACAAAGTGTTCAGATTCGTGTAGGTGAAAACAAGCAGCACAGTTGAAATTATTTATTTTCTATTTATTATTTAAATTTACAAACGATACGTATTTACATGAGAAATAAGATGAAGAAGTTTCTGATTAACTTGTGTTCCTAATGATTTAGAAGAACGGAAAAAAAATGTTTGTACAACGAAGTTGGGAATCGGATTGTGATATATATATATATGTTATCAGTATTTCTTTGGAAGAGAAATTGTATTTTCTGAAATTTCTTGAAACAAGACATTCCTTCTCTGAAACGTATAGCAAATGGGACTTGTATAATCTAATTACCAGCGACAAAATATTCGAGAGGCATTCTATTTTTTCTGATCTGTATTTTTTTAACTCTCGTAGCTTTTTATAAACTTTTTAAAAGTTTTCGTCCAATACACACACGAACACAAAAAACGAACAAATTACTGGAATGAGAGTTTGGCCTAATTTGAATTAGTATAACGATAGCGCGAGCTGTGTTACATCCTTAGCATTTATTTGATTTGAAAGAATAAGCAATACACAGCATGTCTTGCAATAACATACTCAAGAAGAAAGTTAAGTTACATGCTTATGCTTCAAGACATATTATGCTGACATAAAAGGTCGAGCTCGATATATGAGATTTTTTACGATATATAGAAAGTTCATTTATGGTTGGAATCGCAACATAACATACTCATTGGTTGGTAGCTTCGTTTCGTATAGAAGAATTTATTCCATTTTATGTTCCTTCGCACTGCTCTACTATACACGTATTTATGTATATAGAAAAACATATTGGCAAACACTCTTATGTAGTAGTTTCAGATACAAAACAATATACAAGGGAAAGAATGCTTTGCAAAATGCTCAAAAACTGTTAACAAAAATGTGTTTCACGTTACGTAACAACGCACATTATAGCCTGGACACTTTTTATATTCTTGTCCCAGGCCTATTCTGTAAGTTTCTATTTAGTATAATTTTTATTTTCATTCTGTTAATATGTAATTATAGGTTTATTACGATTAAAGAAATTGTATATCTTGCCAATACTAAAATCGCTACAAACAATAAAGCATTATGTAATTTAATCTAACAGGTTGTTGTTGTTTTAATTTTCAACAAATTGATATCGGACGAAATATATCTACTTTTCTTTTTCTTGGATTATCATCGCTTTATGGTTGATCCAAATAGAAATAGGTCTGTAAGGAGAGCACATGGTGAGTCAGTCCTTGGATGGGTATGTAATTACAATTAAGATTTCCAAATACGTTTCATTCACCTTACAGAATAGGCCTGTGCATTCAAAAAATTTCATGTTCAATTACATTTTTTCTTTTCCAAAATTATTCAATTTGTTTCTTTGTATTTATAAATTATGCGACATGTTCCTGCTTCTGTCTGTATTATAATAATTATTCTTTTGAAATGTGTTGATTGCATAGCTTGAAATAGACGATGGAAGAGAACTAACTGAGGGATTTTTACAAGAGGAATTACATCCGAAAGTCAGTTTGCATCAGCCAAAATTCGCGAAGCCTAAGGGTCCACCGGGCAGAGGTGCGAAACGTTTAACCAAGGTTCAAGATTTAGGAACTTCGGATCAAGATAGTTAAATAGATACTTTAAGAACTTGTTGATCTATATGCTCATCAGATGTATATGCATAGATATATACAAAACACACACACCCATATATATATGTGTATGCATATATATGTTATGTTCTTTCTTTGTTGAGCGATGAGTGTGTCATCTTATACCTCTATCCATTTATTGACCTAAAAGTATTATTTTATCTATGCAAAAAAACGATTTTTTTTGTGTAATTTTGAATTAGAATTTATTGGTTTCACTTGAGCATCAGGCCTATTTTGTAACCGTGATTCTGAAACTATATTACATGATTATTTATATTATATATATTCATTTCAATGCACAGAGTATTATAAAGATGTAAATAAGGTCCGTTTGTATGATAACGATGATATACATTATATGTGTTTACAGGATAGGACATAATGGGATTATTTTTTATACATATAAACGGGAACGATTATTCAAAATTTCCGTTGTTTATAGATACATGGAAAAGCAGTTTAAATCGAAATGAAACTGTTCAAAAAATGTGGGAAAATTTTATTTTAATTCCAGGTTCATTCGGATCGATTAATGTTTCAATTACCTTAGCTTCTTCATATATCTATAAACACTAAAGCCATTTAGGTATTTTCATTTGCACATACCCATCATTCTGTATATTCAATTGAGTTTTCAATGAAACAAGTGATACATTTAAAGATTGCAGTTAAATTTTCTATATTCAAGATATATTTTATTATACATATAATCTGTATTATTCGAGAGTTATTAAATAAATAAGGAATGATACAGATTTATTCACATTCTAAGTACAGTTTTTTCGAAAACATGTTACCTATTTTTATTTTGAGGCTGTGCCGTTTCTTGGAGTACTTTAGTTTCGACAAACATATCTTTAAATGCTTTCGCTTCCTCATCCATGTAATTTGCTGCCCTTTGATTTATATTACTAAAACATAAATATTCATTTCAGAAAAGTTACAAGTTGTTACCAATTTGATTCGCAAGACCATGAAAACTTACTCTCGTCTCTTTTGCATAAGTTGGAAATGTATTTCGTACAAGTCGCTCATCTGGACTCCAGTAATGTACAATATTAGCTTTGTGATTGTGCCATAAACAGTGCCTAACATACTACCAGCGACAGTACCAGCTATCATTCCTTTAAGTCCCATGTTCATTTTGAACATGCTTCCTGTTACGGCGCCAGCAATGGTAGAATTGAACAACTCGAATTTGCCTCTATATACGTACAGCATAATTGACGTGCCCCTGGTACAGAACTTGAAATGAAATTGCATTTATACACTTGCTTAGCTACAATCGATGACCATACAAAATTCTCTTACTGGAATAGACAGCAAAAGGCTCCCAGTTTCCAGCCGAGACCTATACCCCCTTTAATGAATTCCAAGGCGAACTTATTATGTAATTGTCTCTTCGCATGGAAAGCACTGTCCCATTTTGTAGCTTGATGCTCTCTTCTAAAATTGTATGGTAAATCTATAGTTTTCAATATTCCACCGAAACAAAACCCTCCTATGAAGCCCGCAGTTGTGGCGCTTATGATAGACTGAAACTCTTTGGTTATACGGCCTTCTCTGCATCAACAGTTGAACTTGAATTAATAATGCTAAAACGTAGTTGATTCTACTAGTCGAGAAGTGTACTTACGAAACGTGAAACATGTTTTTCAATCTGTCTACACCAATTTCACCTGGAGATAAAGATTCCATTTCAGTTATTTCAGGTAGTTTCGTCTCTTTGCTGACATGGTCACTCGATTCGTCAATATTGGTAAACGGAAAGAAAAATGCGTACACCAGGGATCTATTTATCCGTAAGCGTAACATTGTGCTTTTCTTTCTATATACCTAACTCCGCAGAATTAGGTTATGTTGCAGCGTTAATTCCGGTAAAATTGAAATACTATTCGTCTCATTCGCTGAATGTATATATTTTACAAACTTTGTAGGGGCCAACCAAATACACATTTCATTATGCTTAATAACATTTTCATTTTCAATTCACAAAGGAAAAAAAACAAGGTTAATTCCGGCAAGATTTTTCCAAGTGATTCGTGGCGCCTCTTGCGGCGGATTCTCCAAGCGCCAAATGACGTAGTGTCCAACGTTGTCGGCAGATGGCGCTGGCATTAAATTCCAGACTTTCGCTATCAGCGACACCATGATTATAGAACTGTAATTGCCTGTAGGTAAATTTGGCGAGTAGTTTGAGCGTTTCCTAATCTGATTCGTTGACACTGTCATTTTGTTCAACATCAAAACTATGATCAGATGTGCAATAACTTTTCTGCAAATGTACAGAGTAATTGTCTAGTATCGTCGAAAAGTTGACTGTTCATATTGAAATAGTTGAATAGGAAGCGTTGAAAATTGATTGTCTACGGTCCCTACGATCCCTACTCTTTTTCTACGTGGATAGTTGGCACGACTGCATGATCAGTCTAGGGAAGTTCTATGAGCACCGTAGACGTTCTATAAGTGCACCCATCATTGCATTAATTGTTTGTGCAGGGCTCCTGCATTGGGGTCAACTCTTCTCGATTCGAATGATTTATTCCTCCGCTCTACATATGAGAGAGCTTGAAATATTGGCGGTCGAGGCGTTGATAACAATTGAAATTGAAACAATCGCCGTGTACAATCACGAACGAGTCGGTGATAGTCGTGTGATCGATAATAATGTTTGCTAGTACCACGGACACGAAGCGAGCCCAAACGTTGATCGTGTTCAAAACGAAGATTTAATACGAGCTCTCCTACCCCCTCTCCCTGTGGTAAGCATAAGAGACACCAACGAAAAAAGTGTCGCATAATACAATATATAAAAAGAACCGAACGAGGCGTCGGGAACACGAGGCTGTGTAATTCATTTCGATCGGACGTGTAAGAGACACCATTCGCCTAGGCAAGGGTAGAGGAAGAGAGAGAGAGAGAGAGAAAGATAGGAAAGAAAGAGGGAGAGAGAGAGAGAGAGAGTAAAAAACATCTAGCGTGGCGAGACCTCGAAGAGTCAAAAGCTTGTTGCTGGACCATCTCGCGCGTTAATTCAATTTTTTTTTCCAGCGCGCGCCATAACATTTCGAAACGTCCGTTATTTCGCACGTACGTAAAATAGATTGAAAGAATTTCGTTCCGGAACGAAATATCTATCGTGATACAGTGTTTTGTTTTTATCGTTGCAATTGATGCTACGATGTCTCGGGTCCTCGTACCTCGTTCTTTGAAACAAGCGTTCCGCGAGTGATTTATTCATTCGTTACTATTTACATTTTTTTCTTTTCTCTTTTCTTACTAGGTATTCTCACCTTCCCGTTCGTCAGAGCGGAACACCGTTGGACAGCGGAAATTCCACTACGACGAGATACACCTCGCGTTATCGGTGTCAGCGGGAGCTATTTCGTAACGGGAAAGGGATCACTACCACACAAACAGGAAGAGAAATCACGGTATGGCATCATCCATGGTGGCTGTTCCATCTGGAACAGCTTCGGTCCCAACTGGAACTGGTATCTCGCAGAGTGAAGAGGTCGAGAACAGAGATGTTTTCAGCGAACATAATATTAACTCGGTTACCGGCTGCAACGAAACCTCTAGTCCCGGAGATGCTCTGGAGGAGATCAATTGCGGTACAGATGAGAACGGCGATCAAGAGTGCGCGATATGCATGGGCAAACTGTGCTCGCCGCGAGTGCTCTCTTGTCTTCATGTGTTTTGCGAGGCTTGTATAGACAAGCTCCTGATGGATGAGGCTGGTGACCCAAAAGTCGGCTCGGTCCTTGTCTGTCCTATCTGTCAACAAGAAACTTCCATTAGTTCTAAGGGTGCTGCATCGCTCACTTGCGACTATGTTCTAACTAATATACTGGATATGTCCGCAATCGAAAACATGGCTGTACTGTGTACCTCGTGCAAAGCCAAAGAAAGCGCCATCGCGCGGTGTTCGGACTGTGCCAATTTCTTGTGCCCGAGTTGTAACTGCGCTCACCAGTTTATGCGCTGTTTCGAAAGTCACAAGGTGGTCGCCTTCGAAGATTTAAAGAAATCCAACGAAGCTATACCGATACACAAACCAATTTTTTGCGAGTGTCATCCTACCGAAAATATGAAGTTTTATTGTTACACTTGCCAGGTAATTCTTTGTTTCTTTTTAATATGCTAGAAATACGTAGCTCCGAAAAATATCTGGGCCCATACGTAGTATGGATTACTTTAGAATATCTTGTAAATTAATCAAAAGTTTTTGAAGATTATTCTAGTCGAGCGTAAAAAGAACCAGGTAATCTATAGAATTTATTTTGATTAGGAACCAATATGCAATGAGTGTTTACTTGTCGAACATAAAGCCCCAGACCATCAGTACGAACGATTAGTAGATGCGGAACCACGCCAAAAAGAAGAATTAATCAAACTAGTGAACGAAAGTAAAGCGAGGATTGCCGATTGTGATCAGGTGTCTGCTCAATTGGACAACGCTCTCAGAGAACTTCAAGCTCAACACGATCAGGCCAAAGATCTGATTATCGAAACATTTCAGAGTTACAAAGCGGTATTAGAGAAATGTCGCGATAGCGCGTTAGTTGAGCTCGAGAAACTGCATTCTAACAGAGAACTGGAAATAATGGACACGTTTCATAGGTCAGCGAGGATTATTTCACGAACGCATGATTATATCGTTCCGCCAATTGATTTGCATCAATTTATTCTCGTTTCTTTTTTACGCACAGTGTCGAGAAAACAGTCGAGAAAATAGAGAATGCTTGTCGTTTCACCTCCAGACTTTTGGAACATGGCGATGCTGTGGAGATTCTTGCGCTTCGCCGGATCGTAGGAACTCAGTTAATGAATTTAATCAAGAATACCCCGAAACCAAATGTTTCTTTTTCAATTGAGTTTCAGACTGATTACGATCAATTTGAGAAAACAGTAAAGGTAAGTCTCGTCTTCTAAAAATTTCTTTGAAATGAAAAAGATTTCGAAGAAACACGAATGATGTTGCAGGATGTGTTTGGGAAATTTCATACTGAGACTACTCCGGTGATGAAGAGCGAGCCGATCACCACGGTCCCGGGAGTGAGTACAAGTCAACAAGTTGTTCACACTTCGATGGGCTGTCCACGTTCCATTAGCACAAGGTCTCCCATTTCTCTTCCTGCGTCAATGCAATCTTCGTTCGAAGGTGAACCTTCGTTTGTTATACCCACGACATCCAGTCCACAGAATATTCCACCTCCACCAGCACCCGTATCCCTTCCTCCAGGTCCTATGCATGGCCTCACCAGTATTCAAGAGTACAATCTGCAGCAACTAGCCAGTTTAGCGGAAAAGGTTGAAATGGTTGGAGACACGAACGTGGTTGGGCCCAGCTCAAATCCCAGCCCAACTCCACCGTTCACTTTAGCTGACCTGTTCGCCGGTGATCTGAGTTCCACGAGCCACGCGATCAATAATCTCCAGGCTTTAGCTAAATTAGGGAATTCGCTTGGCAATCAGGGTAAGTAAACGACCCATCGTTTACTCTCCGAAACATTTCAAATTATAATTCTGTTGTTTGTCATACTCTCGCAGACCTTGGTAACACAGCAATCAATGGTGGCAGCGGTCTGGTATTGGGTAGGGGTTCGTCACCAGCAATTGTAGATACGCCAAATTTAAGTTTAGCTGCCAACACTCTTCTAAACGGGGGATTTCAGTCTTTATCGTCCTCCACTTCGCCGATACTTTCACAGGGTGCTGGTAATTATAATTATATATAATATAATATGTGTTACAACAATTGCCACCCGATTTATTATCCAAATACGTATTTGTTCTTGTAGATGATTTAATGGGAGATTCGATACACAACATGCCTGTGGTAGTGGGAAACACTGTTGGCAACGTGACTGGTTCCGGATCCGGAAACTATGCCCATCCACGTTCGAACAACGCGAAGTTGACGCCCATGCATATCCGCTGTAAATTTGGGCAATTAGGTCCCAGTAAAGGTCAATTCAGCTCACCCCATGGATTCTGCTTAAGCGCCGACGAAGACATTATCGTCGCCGACACGAATAATCACAGAATTCAAGTACGCGTTCGTCTCGAAACGAAATTACTCTTAGTTCTTCTAGATCTTCGTCCAAGTCCGTTCGTAATTTCTCTTCCCTTTCTTTCTTTTCGTAGATATTTGATAAGACTGGCGTTTTCAAATTCCAATTTGGTGTTCCTGGCAAAGAAGAAGGACAACTGTGGTATCCGAGGAAAGTTGCCGTTATGAGAAACACCGGGAAATTTGTTGTCTGTGACCGTGGAAACGAGCGTTCTAGAATGCAGATATTTACAAAGAACGGTCACTTTATTAAGAAGATAGCGATTCGTTACATCGATATTGTAGCTGGCCTAGCTGTTACTAGCGAGGGCCACATTTTGGCTGTTGATAGTGTGTCGCCAACGGTGTTTGTGATCAGCGACACAGGGAACTTGTTAAGATGGTTCGACTGCAGTGAATACATGAGAGAACCAAGTGATATTGCAATTAGTGGTGAGGAACGAGTTAAGCGATCCAGCAAATGGATCGATAAGCAAATTTATTTAATGATCTTCTAATTACAATCGTTCGCGGCTATATAGATCGTATAATTTTCAGGTAAAGAATATTTTGTGTGCGACTTCAAGGGACATTGCGTCGTTGTGTTCAACGAGGAAGGCAAGTTCTTGCGTCGCATTGGCTGTGACAATGTAACAAACTTCCCAAACGGGATAGATATTAGCGATGCAGGTGACATATTGATAGGAGACTCGCACGGCAATCGTTTTCACGTGGCTGTTTTCTCCAGAGACGGTTCCTTGATTTCCGAGTTTGAATGTCCATACGTGAAGGTGAGTATTATGATATTATGTATCGATTATCGTAACACACGATATACAGGGTGTTTCATAATTTATTACACAGCGTTTAATGTACTCTTCGATCGTATTCTGGTAGTAAACAAACCCTGACATTGTACCATGTACAAAAACGGCTGCAACAGCGGTCTGTAGTGAAATCCGTAACGTCGATTATTTTCTAAGGACGCGTGTACTCGACTGATATTTAACCCTTTGCACTCGGAGCTATTTGAACTGGAAAATTAAACATTTCTTCCGATCTAGAATATTATCATTCCCTATGATTTTTGAAATTTTATGGATATGAGATTGGTATAATACCTCATACAATACCTAAATGTTTAGTAATTGATTAGATACCGATATATTTAATAATATGAATAATATTTTGAATAATGCAATTTTTAGTGGCGCCTCTATCAGAGGGGGCAACCGAGTGCAAAGGGTTAAATTGAATTTTCTCGAAAACGAAGCCTCCCGCCGAATTTCTGTTGTTCTTGATTTTCGTCTTATTTCCAGCTATGGAATCTACGTGACCCGATTTGTACCATAAATTATGAAACACCCTGTATAGACAATAGAATTGACGACAATGAATGTTGTATTGTACCAAGTCAATCAATCCGAATGCAATTCTCGCAGGTTTCTCGATGTTGCGGCTTGAAAATAACTTCCGAGGGATATATCGTAACACTGGCTAAAAATAATCATCACGTCCTCGTACTGAACACTCTTTACATATCATGAAGCGAGGAGGCAGACCAAGCAAGTATGTCACGATTATCTCCCGCGAGTGGAACTTCCTTGTGAGACGAAACAAAATCTGCTCTGCTTCTCAACGAAGGACAAATCGGCAAGAATACAAAGACAAGAAATATATATATATATACGCCTGGTTTGGGCGATGTTCGAAGTTCTTTTGAGATTTGAGATTTGGGCCTATCAAAGCAATAGTAAAAGCAAGCGCAGCATGCAGCCTTAATAGTCTGTAACAAAAAAGGAACAAAAACCTTTAAAAAAAAACCCAAAAAAAAAAGAGAAAGAACGAAAGAAGAAGTTTAAATGCGTCCCTGTTTTATGAAAGTAACACAACAACGTCGAAACGATGAATACTACAAACAAACAAAAAAAAGAAAAAAACAAATAGTAATGGTGAACGTAACATCTCCGACCAAAAGTGAAACAAAGAAGAAAAAAAAATAGTATAAATAGTGATTTAGCAAGTTGCATTTGATAAACTGCCAAGATAAATTTAAAAAACGTCAAGATAAAAGAAGCGGAGGATAGGGAATGGGAAAATAGGAAGGAGGAGCGACGATCAAGAGGGAGGGAGGGAGAGAGAGAGAGAGAGAGAGAGAGAGAAAGCGTGACGATTTCTTCGGTAGAAGGGGCAACGGAAGCGAGAGAAGAAAAAACGTGGTAAAATTGGGGCAACGGAACTTCAGTGACAACACGCAGTAGCTTTTCTCATCGAAATCATCGGTTGCATCCTCATCTTCGACTCGTCAGTATTTTAGGTATGTTTACAAATCAAATTATTCTAGTCTTCAACGAGCACTGTTTACACGCTGGTTTCGATCTGTGCTCTCGAAGCAACAATTTTTGTCGTGTATTTTTAAACCGGGTTCTCCGTGTTATGAAACCGCTTATAGCGGACACATATTACACGTATATATGTATATACATACACACGCATGTAAACACAAACACACATACACACACAGAGAGAAAGAGAGAGAGAAACACACACATTGAGAGGGGAGGAAAGAGTACACGGTATATACGGTTCTTTCTTCCGACCGTTACTTCGAGACCTATTTCGTAGGCACGCTAAGTTTTCTAAAGGTTTCCGTTAAGCTTAGGCTACTATATCCGGTATAGAAGAGAAGAAGAAAAGGTGAAAACGCGCGTACAGAAAAAATCGTAAAAGAACAACTTGTGCTTAAACATGTCAGAGTGAAAATGTGTTGCATGCTGCGACACACGGTAGTACTTCCTGCTCTAACGTCATATCATATCTCTTTAACGAATTGAGATGAGTGTGAAAGAAAACGCTAAACAAAATATACCATTAACTCCTTGTTATGGCAGGCATACGAAGCTTAGTGAACTCAAAATGATTAAAAAACGAATTAAAAACAAAAAAAAGAATAAATGGGAGAAAGAGAGAAAATATACGAGAGAGCTATATGTTCCTGATAACATTTCTCTGTGCATTTGAGAATTAGTAGATCATCGAAAAGGGTGGGAAAAGAGATAGAGCGAGAGAGGCAATTATATTCAGACAGCGTTAACTAGAATGGAAAATAATTATGACATGTTGAAAATCAAACATTTAATGTCTTGAGAAATGAATCGGCACACGTCATATATATATATATATGTATATATGTATATGTATATACATACATATATATATATATATTTCATGGACAAATCGAAACGATTTATTGTAGATTTGCCATTGACGACGATAGATCCCATTTGTGCATTGTTAAGAGAAACAAAAAAAAAATAATAGGCAAGACACACAATGGTTACAATATTTACTCAGGATGCTTTATTATGGTCCACCATATAAATACAATATACTATATATATATACATGTATTATATATGTATAAATATATATAAATATATATATATGTATACATAAATATGTATAAATTTATATACATATATACATATATATGCGTGTGTGAATTATTGGTTCGTGGTGCTAGCGAATTATAATAATATATCCATACCAAGTAAATGTATTTGTTATAAAAATTACAGAATCGTTCCAACGTTTTACAATGCCGTGGAATGATCTTGTAATATATTATACAAGGTTCATAAGTAAATTATACCACCGGTATCATAGGAACAATACTTTATCTATGTAAAAAGAAAAAAAAAGCAAAAGGGATATAAAAACAAATAACGTACAGTTTGCTAAACAACTTCTATTTATGTAAATACTAAAGAAAAAGAAAAAGAAGAAATTAATAATAACGATAACATGATCCGTAAAGAAAAGGAAAAAAGAAATCCATGTAAAACACATACATATATAGAAATACACATATTTTTTAGGGTTGTTTACATGATCAGCCTTAAGATTTGATTGAAATTAAAATGCAATGTGTATACAACATATACGGATATATATATGTGTATATACATGTGTATATACATATATATATACCTCAGGCAGATCGCTATATACTGTGTTATATGATTACCTACAATAACAATTGAATGTGAATAACTATCTTGCCATACCAAATGTTAGAAAGCACATCCATATATATATATTTCTACTTGGATAGCTTCAAATTTGTTTCACATAATGAATACAATTGACTATGCGGAGAGCAGAATGCGATTAGAGTATTATAGATGGAAAATGAAATCGAAAACGAGATTGGGCGGATGTGGGTACGCGTGTGCGCGCGCGTGTGTGTGTGTATGAGAGAGAGAGAGAGAGAGAGAGAGAGGAGAGAGAGAGCAGAACAAGAGATGTAGGAGAAGGGTCTCAAATACAGGATCGATAAATATATAGGGGGCTACTCGGAAATTTGCGCATAACATTTGTAGTAAATTGCACGAAGCCTACGTACGTACACCTAAGCTAATCAGTCGTAATCATCTTTTATTATTAGAAGTTTTAATTTTATATATATTAAAAGGAAAAAAAAAGAAGTAATTCTGAAGTATTTAATAGTCATGGTTAGCAGAGTTATATAAATAATGCCTGTGATAATAGTATCGTCAGGATAAGTTGTGTCCTTACAGAGTCTCTGATGTTGTTGCTAGGTAAATATAAATTAGAGGTACCAAAACGAGATGCTGTTAGCGAACGCCTTGTGGAAGGTGTGTTTATGTTCGATGCACAATAACACCGTACACAACGCCATCGATGGTCTCTGATGGTACATTGAATACAAGAAGAAAACTAAAGAAAAAGATATCGGGAGTATCCAACAAAAACAAACAAAAAAAGAAAAAGCGAAGAACTTTAAAGAAGTAAAAATAACAAGAATGTGTTGCAAAATTTTTGCCAGTCGTATTTAATGAATGAGAAAAAAAGAAAGAAATGAAACTAAACTCATAGTGTAACGAATGGATGACCATTAATGAAGAGGGTCTTTTACCTCACAAAATTATTATATTACGCTCACCTTATATATACTTGAATATTTTAGTATAGATTTACTCTATTTACATATTTTTATCTGTGGAAGACTACTTGGCCAATTTAGGCCACTGTTGAAATTCACCCCTTATTTGCCTTGATGTTTAAATTACAATAATAATATAAAAGGAAAAAAAAAAAGAAACGAGAATTACTTGTTACGTAAATGGTAATTGTGATAGATTTTTTGATGATTTTTACAATCTCAAAAGTCTTATTATCCTAATATGTATAGAATTATAATAGTCACTCTACATAAACTACATAAAGAAAAGAAAACTCTGCTTACACTGTTGAAACTACTTATTAAACAACAACAACAACAAAAAGAGTGTCTGAATAATAGGATATACATGTACATACAAAGTACATATATTCATGTATGTATACCCTATATCCGTAAGCAGTTCACAAAGAGAAGGGAGAAAAGAAAGATATACTGTCTATTGTATAATGTATTTCAAGGATACGTTCCACCTATTATTTTTAAAAATGATAACAATGTTTTTAATCGCTGATACACAGTTTCCAAGGCCTTTTTTAGGTGCCACCTAAGAACTTTCTCGACACGATTTCGGTTTTTCTGATCGTTCTTTGTGTTCGTTTATGATGACGTGCTATATGTGTGCAGCTTAAACAACAACAAGAAACGAAACACACACAGACACGTACACACACACACACACCGACAGAAGAAAAGAACAAGAAAAAAGACCAAAAAAAAAATTCGAGTTCGAGCCGTTCATTCTTCAAAATTAAATAACGTTATTTGTCCATAAAGTCATGGATTCGACCGTCGTATGGGAATGACTTTACCGATTCCCGGATCGTAGATGTCTGCTTTACCGACACGTACCTCTACCACGTACGCGCGCGAATTTCAAAAATCGCGCGGTGACCTCGAAAATACATGAGACGCGAACCCATACATACGTGTTTGCGAGTATCGTCCGTTCATTTTTGCTGGAGCTCGGTGAACTGTGTGCGACAAAAATCTGTCAGGCCGGCCGTAAAAGACTACGAAGTTACAGAACAATTGTGTCGCGCGTATTTCGACGGGAAATTTCCGACGAGGGTGAAACGTATGAAAATATTCAAATGAATGTTCCTGACTTCGAACGATCGCATCACAATAGGAGATATATATATATATATATACACACATACATATAATAAAATAAGGTGACCCTCGTGTATTTGTTTTGTTTTTTTTTCTACTCGCGAGTGTCGACGAGAGGGGCACCGCTGCATAACAATTGTATATACATATATATTCATATATGTATGTATATATGAACTACAATAATAGAAACAGATAGGATTTAAAGACGAAGAACAAAAATAATAAGCGCAGATGAAAACACACACAAACATACACACATCTACACACGATGCAACTTTAAACTGAATTCTAGCCTACGGTTAATCATAGTCTTCCTAGTGTCCTGGATAAACGATAAATGAAAGGGAAAAAAAAAAGAAAGAAACGTATGTCTTTTGCGATTACTAACTTTTTTAGGTCACGGCAATCCGCTAGAAGCCGTGCCGCGGCCGATCACTATATATTATATATATATATTAAACTGAAACGAAAAGCAAAAGAAGCATAATCGAATGAAAGTTGAAATCCCCGCACGGTGATGTTATACTTTGATGAGAATCGTCGGGCGATTCGATTTGCCGAGGATCTTTTATTGAACATGACTTTTATGCATTGCAAAAGTCAACCAAAATAACAAAAAAAAAAATAAAGATAGATAAAAAGGAAATGATTTGTGGACGAGGTGGTAGAGACGATAAGGAGAACAATATTTATTATTCCTTCAATCGTTGTTCGGCATATATTTGTACAAAGATTTAGGATGAGTGAAGTAAAGAGGTTCGGTAAAGAACAGAGAGAGAGAGAGAGAGAGAGAGAGAGAGAGAAGATATATATCTATATAAACATATGTAGGAGCAGGTTCGTGTAGGAACCAAATTTTACGTGTTTACTACGTCGACAAGTGTTTCTTCGTTGCTTTTTTTCTCGACTTTGTAAACGGCATTTTTTCCATTCCCTTTTACTCTGGTGGTTTTTTTCCGTTCTTTCTCGTAGGGACATTTATTAAGTGTACAACGTTTGTTTTTAATCTCTTCGTCGAGGCATTATTACTATTATAATTATAATAATAATTATTGTTATTAATAATATTATTATACCTTGTGTGTGTTCCATGTGTCGAGGTGTGTCGTTCGGGTTCCGTTCCCCTTCGGACGTTCTTTTACCATTCTTGACGATTGTTGTGTTCGACGATCACCGTTTGTTTTGTATTATTTACGTGTCCCGTGGTGTTTCTCTTTTATTGTTTTCTTTCATTTTTCATCTTCTTTATCGGATGACCTATCTTCGATTTCTCAGTTAGGCCTAACCGGGGGCTAACCCAGATCTAGTTAGTTAGTTTTTAATGGGTAACAACCCAGACCTTAGCCAGGACCTATTTTCGATTGTCTTTTTAGTATTTCCAATCTCCTCGTTTTTGTTTTTTCACCAGCCCCCCCCCCCCAACCGTTTTCGTCTCATCTCGCGAAACTCGTCGATTCTGATAATTGTTTCACATTCATATTTGTATTATTACGATTATTATTATTATGATGATTTTACTATGTTCCAGATCGTTCGACTTTTCTGTTTTCGTTCTTGTTTTCATGAATACTCATATATCGAAGCGACAATGAAAGGCGCGGGTAAAAGAATTTTCTCGTTTCGTAGCCTCTCGATCCCCCTTCCCCTTCCCCGATTCCCCAATTCCCCCTTCCTCGATTGATCGGTTTTTGAATTTTATTTTTGTTGGACGACTTGAAAAGCGTTTCCAAGGATTATTATTATTATTAATACGACATATTATTATATAATTAATATTACGATTAGTACTACCGTTTCTACATTATTTCGTATCTCTTAACGATAGACATTAATTTATAAGGTGTAGTTTAAGCAATGACTTTGCATTTCTATTTTTCATTTGCCGTTTCGTTTTTCTGTTCTTTCTTTTTCTTTTTAATTCGCGCAAGGCAGTGCAAGGCAGAGATCTCAAGACAACGTCTATGTTTTCCCCGTTGGAGCCTGATTGTTTACAAAATTCAATCGATGATCGTTGCCTTTTGGTCGTAATCGTATGTGCCAAACGGCTAGTTCTCTTCGTCCTATCTCTATCCCATTCCCTAATCCCATTCGACCGGCATACGTTCTCTTTTTGATCGTCCCCTGTTCTTTTTTTTTTCTTCGTTAGACGGAGAGGATCCACGCGCCTCGCGGTAATTTCGAATTTCCCGCGCAAAGGGGTCCGCGCGAGGCGCGCGCCCTTTCGAATCGGTCTCCAGCTTTTCTTAGAAGTTCTTTTTCCTTACGTCGAGTCGTTATTTCGTAAATTAAATTCTTTAGTGCCAAAAAAGAAAAAACAAAAAGGAGAAGAAGAAGCGAAACAAAGGGGAGAAAACTGAAATACGAACAACTGAGACTGTTCTCTATACACGTAGGAATTATAACGAAACGGAACGAGGAGGGTGACAAAGCGCTTAGCTCTCGCTCGCTATACACTATTTTTACGTTTTATTTTTCTCGTTGATTATTTATTTACAGCGATTTGAGTTGAGTTGAGTGTTCCATTTCGCCGCGTATCAACGGGGTGTCGATGATTCTAGATTTTTAATAGGCGCGACGGATAGGCAGAATAAGAGTGGAGGATGTCAGAAATGGAGGGAAGAAAAAAACAAAAAATATGTATATTATATATATATACTATATATATACATATATGTAATATTTCTATACATTATATATATGTAATATTTGTATATATCTATAATATTTATATATATATATATATGTATACACACACATAAACATTACAAAACGGATAAAGGAAAGCAAAAAAAAAAAGATAAGAATGAATATTAAATGGTTATTAAAAAATCCTTGCTTAGTCAGTTAAAGTACAAATGTTTAAATGTATTCTATGATTCTAGGTGATAAGTGAGATAAGAGAGGGAGAGAGAGGGAGAGAAAGATAGAGGAATGTATGGGAGGGAGAGAGAGAGAGAGAGAGAGAAGAGGCGTAGCAGCATATAAAAAACTTTGTTTCATTCCTTAATAAGCCTCCGATAGCTTTATTTATATTCGCATTAGTTACTTGACGTTTAATAATACTTAAACCAGCAAACGAGGAATATATACGATATTTGGGCTGAGAGAAGACAACAGAAAAAACCAAGGGAAGAGAACAATTTTTGTTTTTTTCTCTTACGGTATATATATAATATATATTATATTATATTATATATATATATATATATAATATACACACACATATATGTATACAAAACCGCGAATTACTTTGATATTGACACGTTCCTTTGTTTTTTTTTTTTTTGTTTTTTTCGGAGATGTTTTCTTTGACATATCAAATTGACCACAAATGGACATACTAAGGAAACCGTTGCATTCCATTGGCGTCATCGGTGCACGCCCTTCAATGTTCCCCATGATCTCTCTGTTTTTTCATACTTTTCCAACGACTAACTCTGGTTGTTGAACCTGGCGAGAAAAAAGCCAAGCCCCACCTGCCCCCTCCTGCCCCCCGTTGTCCATGGTAATACTCCATTTGGAACCAGAGGCAATTGAACGTCTTCGAAACTGATTAGAAACGGTTCTTCTATAGAAGAGTAATCCTGTTCTAACCGATGTATGTAAGCAAAAGATCTACCTGGGCGAAGCATTTCTGGACTTGGTGTCTGGCTCGGCGTTCCGTTTGGAAAGAGAGCTGGAGGGGAGACGAAGAAAATTTTTCTTCTCTTTTCTTTTTGATGATCGTCGTTTAATCTTCTCTGAACAGAGACAGACACAGAAAATGAGAGACACAGGGTAAAAGCGTTTTAGGTGAGATCGTTTCTTGAGAAGGAATTGGTTTTGATAATGTGTTTTGTTCATTCAGGCGAGGCACTGCAATAATATGTTATTTATATAGTTTGTAATTTCTGTAATATAAGTCACACACACCGTACCAGTGGAGACCGAGTAATATCTTTTCCATTAGTTGCTCCAAAGTCCATGCGCAGCATGCACCGATATCCTGACTGTAATTTCTGTAGTACAGAAATTTAGTATCGCCAGATTCATCTTTTCCTTTTTTTTTTCTTGTAGTTTAGATTTCTTTGGACTCGGACGCATCGATTTGCCAAATCTTGTGTTAGTCTAGGGTTCTTCGATGATCGCAAAGTCTTGCACCTGGAAGCTCTTGATACAATCTAGTCATAAAGGGTTCAAAAGAGTTCACGGCCTCGAACTTTGTACTCAAACTGCAACAGGTTTGACAGGATTGGTCGAGAAAGAGAGTTCGGCTTACTCCCAAAGCAGTAATCAATATATATCTGATAGCAGACCTGAGGACACAGATCTGAATCGTTTATGAGCTTTTTCTAGACAATGTCGCAAATAAAATGTCTTCTAATTGTCCTATCCTTGGATAATAAATCAAAACCTTTCACGGAGAAGGAGAGTCAATGTGAGACGTACACAGGGTGATCTTTCGAGAACATTGCCCCGGTTGAATTTGTTACAGCAGAAAGAGAATGAACGCCGAGCCATATGTTAAGGAGAACTTCTTATATACCAGAGAACGTCTATGAGATGTAACATTTAAACAATGTATGTATAGAATAAAATATATATATATATACATATATACATACATATATATATATTTGTATGTGTATATGTAGTAGGTATTGTGCGTACGTCTCAAACAGGAAGGAAAGAGGAAATATAATAAGGTGCGCGTAGAGACGAGGGACAACCAAATGGAAGGAACGAAATCCACTGTTCAGTATGTGTGTAGTAAAACCATGTATTCCTGAGACCTCCATTGGTATTTTTTATTAAATGAGACAATTCGTGAAATATGGGATGGATTTTAAATGTTCCGACAAGTCGCTTATACTTCAAAAAATAAATAAAGAAACGAGTGGTGAGAGGATATTGTATAAAAGGATAGTACAAGACAAGAAAAAAAAAACGGTAAATCGTAAATGCAATACGGAGAAAGCGTGTATTCCAAATATATTTTTTATATATGCTAATGGGATGCCAAGGAGCATGGTCGCGCGCGTTATAAACGTAAATGTTGTATTATTTATTGTTACACGTAACGGTAATATGTAATGTGCACACACATATATATATTATGTCGGACCGTGTAATCAATTTGTCAGTCCCCCTAAGACTACTCAGCCTTTAGACATAAAAAAAAATATATATAATATGTGTATATACATATATATATATTTATAGCCGCGAATTTTCATTTTTCCGAGATATTTCAATATTTACAATAAATATATATATATTTATATACATGGTGTACGCGTACGTACATATATATGTATATCCATTTCTCGAATAAGTCCTTCAAACAAACAAACAAACAAACAAAATATACAAACAAACAAACAAAAAAAGAAGTAAGAAGAATGCGATACCTTTGACGATTCTAATTTTAATTCCTTCTACCCCCCCCCCCCCCCCCACGAATTTCCCCAAAGTTTGTTAAACCTAGTCTTATATAACGCATACGTATACACACATAGATACAAAAAAGAAGACTGTAAGTATATATGCGTGTATATCTGTGTTAGGTATATACATACATATATGTGTATTCGACCTAGGGTCTCTCCTTTCGTTTAACGCGGGTTTTTCGCTTATTATTAACTACTACTACTATTACTACTACTATTATTACGATTATTATGATTATTATTATTATATTTTTCCTTTTTTTTTTCTTTTTTCTTCTACATCGTACCTACTAAATTTTAGTTTCATTTTTATATGGAATATTCAAATTTATGGTATTATACGTATACACATCTATATACACTTTTACAAGCAACAATAAAAAGAAAAAAAACAAATGAATAAATATTTTAATCTACATAACTATATTATTACGTAATTAAAGATATATGGAGACATTTGCTACTTATACATATATTTGTCAAATGTGTCGCGTGTGTGCGTTTGGAAAGGTTTTCTCGCGGGACGGGCGGAAAAAAGGCATTTTGGGACACGCAGTGTCTGGTTGTTGTTGATAACGGGCGTGCGGTTGCTATAACCCCGCGACCACGGATGGTGATATAGGTGTACAGTTGTTCCGTGAACTTTAAACGATTTTTCTCGCCATTTTACCTGTCAATTCGCCTTCGCCTCAGCGTTCCGCGGCGACACGTTTCCAAAGCCGGTTATATTCAAAAACTATCGCAGTTCTTTGAAACATTGTAGAAACATACGTTCTTGTCTTTTGCGCATACGCTGCAAAAATGCAATAATAATATATTGTGATGCTCACGAAAGCACATAACATAATTTACCAAAATTGTAATGTTTAAAATATTTCATGTGATTTTGGAAACTGTTATATTTTTTATTTTCCTGCCAATTGTTTAATTTGTAATGTTGTTCTTTGTTCTTTTTTCAATAAAGTAAGCAAACGGATTCGACTGGATCTCTTCATTCCCTTCCCGCATCAACGTCTAGCTTTAAACCTTTGCACCTTGTAGTTTATTGAAATATTAAATGCGTTTAGCAACTTATTCAATACAAATTTAATAATGCAACAAATATTTTGGACAATGGTATGAGAATTATATTAGTGGCGCATCTTCTCCGAGTCACCACTCAAGTGGAAAGGGTTAATTTGCTTCGTGGATCATCTAAAGGCGATACAAAAGGAAAGAAACACACTCTCGTTATTCCTTCGAACAAGCAGAGTGCCTGTATTTCATAAATAGTTGTTCGTTATAATAAATATGTTCCTCTGTTTTCTATCGCATTTAATCAGAGTCGTCAGAGTCGCGACGGTATTGTTGTTTAGGCAGTTGTTCATGTAACTCTAGAATATGTTCAATGGGCTTCGGTTTCCCATCTTCCCCGATGCGACAGGGTGCCACCAATCCTTCCCTGAAATGATAATGCCCTTGTTATATATGCGCGCTAACAATACTAACCCGATAATCTTGAGTTACAGATCATTCTGATCAGCCAGCTATGTACACTAACTTCGTTAATTTGTCTACAAGTCCTACAAGCTGCATGGCTTCGTATTCCTTCTGCTCCTCCGACATTCCTTCCAAAGGATTAGGCTTCGGAGGCTCAAAACAACCGGTCACAGGGTTAATCCTTAAATCGTAATCGAATATTAAAAAGAAGAAATTGTCCACGGAAAATCTTTTCCCCGTTTATACTAACTGTTCTTTGTGCCTCAGGTATTCCTCGGTATCGCTGTCCTCCGATTCTGAAGAATAATCTGCTTGTACCCTCTTCGAGCCGAGTAATCCCTTGTTTGCGAACATGCCTGCTGCGTTCCCATATCCTGTGTACTTCACCATGCGACTAACTGAAAGTAACATTCCGTAGAATTTCCATTCGCTCTCCCGCTGACCCGTACCACATTACACGCGCATGACAACTCGTACCATTTTGTTTGCAGAGTACGAATAGAAACTCGGCGACTAGATCGCGTATATCTGTCATAGGAGAAGTTAACAATTTACACAGGTTTGCCCTGAGAGTGGTTCCTTCTTCGGGACGATGCATTACATCTTTCAACGGAGGTAAGATCTGAAGAAAAACAAGAAACTTGTCAAACACCACCGGAGACGGTTGAACAAGGGAAAAGAAAGCAATGCGAAGAAATTTCTTGTACCTGTAATCTAGTGTATTTCCGTATTAATCTTTCGGTTTCGGTCATTCTGATCATCGTAATGACGATCGGATTGAGTTTGAAATAGGCAGTGGAATCGTCCCTATTGGTCAGTCGTTTGTCAAGAAATTTCAATAGAACAGACACGGCTGCCATGTTCACACCTTGATACACGTGCTTTCCTTTTTCCTTCGTCGGAGGTATGAGTATCGAGTAACAGTTGTACGGTACCACTGTCAGTAAATTGACTATGTCACTGTGACAAAATTTACCGGCGAGTAAGAGGAACGTAATATCAAGGGTACAATCACGTTAGCGCGCAGAGTCTACCTTTGAATATCATCTTCCTGCTCGCATTTTAGCAGTAACTTGTAAAGAGTCGACATTAAGTTCTTATTCTGCTCGTCTTCCTCCAAGTCTACCAGGCGTGCAGAGTCATCGGAGTGCATGAACAAATTGAACAATACTTTCAACGCGTTGCACGCCAACATCGCAGACTCCCTCTGTAAAATAAATATTGAAATTAATATTTTTCTGGACTTCGATTCACTCGTGGCTACTGTATAGTACCTCGATGATACCGTTCTTCTCGTTTTCACTTTGTTTCTCTATGTTCTCCACGATTTTAACAAGACACGCGTCTCCTCTCAGATCTTTTTTAACCGTCTCTCTCGTGGAACAGTTTGTCGCAGTGATTAGAAACAGGACTCTCGTATCGAAGAGCATCACGTCGTAAGGTGTGTTGCTGTCGTACTGCCTCATGCGCTCGACGACGCAGGATAGACAAGACGTCGATGGTAATACATGCTGTACATTTGTACTATTAAATATGAGATTGCACAGTAATTTTAAAGCTTCAATAGTAACTGTAAAACAAGGATGTCAGAGCGACAATTTCTACACGTGTTGTACCATGTTGTACGTATATACGGAAGAGTCTTACCACTGGTGAAAGTGGTCTGCTCCTCTGCACCAGGATTTTTTAAAGCCGCCATCTCTAATATCAGATCTAGTCTATCGTCTGTGACTAATTCGTTCAAATCTGTTTTGTCACGGCTATGTTAACGAAGAGAAACAAGGAAATTACTTGATAATATATGCTGAATATGGCGATAATAATAATAATAATAAATCAATTGTGATTCGCATATCGTCGGCCTCATATGAAAACTGCTTAAGGCTCGCAGAACAGTTCACTCCGACTCTTCCTTCAGCACGAGCCCCACGATGCTGCACCGGCAGGTTACTTACAATTCATTCTTTCAACAATTGTCCCTATCATAAAAATTAAAGGAATTGGTAAATGTTGTTGATGTCGGTTCAAGCAAGGGTCTTATGTGCATGTACATGTATATGTAGTAACGGCAAGCAGCCTGCCAGTGCAGCATCGTGGGCTCGTGCTGAAGGAAGAGTCGCAGTGGACCCAAGCCCGTTGTACGACAGCGATACCTGAGAATCCGTAAAACAGCTAGGCAGCGTTGCTGAAGGGAAGGAGGCCAATCACTGGACAAATATGTGAACAAGACTTCCCATAGCTTCTCCCGTAACTGACCCTTATTCAATTCGTCGAAGGTGGTTCTGGTTTCATACTGAAAGATACAAAACATGGGACTGTCAGTCAATAATTAATTAGAAATACACCTGGAAGAATTGAAATCACAGTACTCTCACCTTTTCCTGAAAGCTAGCAATGTCCTGCGAGAATTCCTCGCTCGAGTCACAGATTATTTTTTGTGCCAACGCATACATGTCGATGCAACTATATTATTCTTCTGAAAAAATTCAAAACATCCCACGGGAGACTGACAGTTCCAGAACGTTTACAGAACGTTCCTGCCATGCGATTAAACCCAATGGCGAATGATGATTGACACGAAGGTTCACGGTTCTCCCGTTAGATGGCCGTACCGTGTTCTTGAAAATTTCGATACGCGAGGCGGCCATGTTTGCTCATTCAAAAATCGACGCGATGAGGAGTTTGTGTTGTGGTCTCTGTTCCGGAAATTTCAATGTGAAAATCAAGATAATCGGAGGGATCGAAGCACGAAGAATCTTCGTTTTGTCTTCTGCGCTGAGATGATCTCCCAGAAAAAGTATAGGAAACTATAATCTCCATCGTTGTGCTCCGAAAGTTTAAACTCTCTGTAGTAAATAGAATCACCCCTTACACGACCGCTCAAAAGTATCCGGACACTTGCGAAATGTGTAATAGCAACGCATACAAGTTACCCAAGCATCTAAACTAGTGACTAAAATCGATCTTATTACTTTCTTATGGAATATCTAACGTTTCAAGTTGAAAACTACCTATATGGAAACTTACCAATATTAGACTAACGATAATGTTGAATACGAGATTCGTCATCGAATATTTCTAAGGCGAAACACGCGAAAAGATGATTGGTTAATGAATTCTTTTGCACGTATGTTTACATATCCTTAAAAGGTGAGTCACTCTCATATTTACGATTCACGCGTGACTCCTTCAGGTGGCGAACCAAGCCCTTATTCACCCAAACGCTTCCGTAACGCAACATTTCACCATGAATTGACCCTGTAACACACATAGGGCGTCCCTAAGGAACGGGAAGCCCACAGAAAGGACTCGCAATCGACATGAAACAGGTTTTCCTCTATTCACGGGACCCTTTCCTCTCTCTCCCATTCTTTCTATCTATCCATCTCTATATTTATCTATAGAAGTATGTAATGAGAACAGTGTCGCCAGATCGAGAAAATCGAGGGGAATACAAGTATCCCCTCTCCACGTTGCGCGACCAGTCTACGGTCTTCGCGGAGGACGTTGGAGTTGCTCATGGTGGTAGAATAAGATACTGGAAGGGGGAAAGGAGGAGAAGCTGGGCGACCGTTTCGTCGACATCTGGCGACATCGAATGAGAACTCTCTCAACGTTCTCCCTAACCTATTTATGCAAAGACATTCCTACAATTCACAGAAACCTAGAATAGATAAGAACTTTTTATATATTTAATATTATTTTATATATTTTATATTTTATATTATTATAAAACGAAGATGGTAATTAGATAATATTTATCCATTGCCTACCGGTGATAATTTAATAGGAATTTGAATAATCTTTGTAATTGTTTAACAGGAGATCTTCAATATCAAAACGAGATTTGTTGACATTGTTCAACAGTTATTTCTGCACGGTGTGAACGAACAAGACGAATTAAATAGACAGGTAATTTTAATAAGCAGGTTAACTTTAATTACAAATAATGGAAGTTATATCATTGAATAATAATGTTAAACATATATATTTCTATAAATTCATTCAAATGTTTTTCTTTGAAATACGGCAGAATTTTCCCTCCGACCTAATACATGCTGCAGACCGTAGACCGTCGACGGGAAAAGGTTTTGGGTAATCAAACGTTTTTTGTCTTTTTTTTGGCCAGAGGCGCAGCATAGTCAGCGGCCGCCGACTCTTGGTCGATGCTCCGGCGGCAATCTGGTTCAACGACTTTCTTCCAAGCATTTCTTCGACCTTCCAGCGCGGATTACATCACGTCCCCGTAATCGTCCAGGCTCCGGCCGACTTTGTTCGTTTTTGTTCTTTGCCCGGCGGAGAAATCACGATGCTCGGAATCGGAAGGAACGCCGGAGTTCGGGAATACTGTGCAGCGGCGTAACATTTGTTAATTGCTGTCCGCCCGGGCCACGTGCGCCATTTCGTTGCTGGTTAAAAGCAGGGCCGGATTAAGCCAGCGCGGGGCCCGTAGCAAATGTAACCAGGAGGCCGTAGGTTTTGCATGACAATATCATAAAAACAAGAAAAAAATGAATGACCGTTTTATTTTAGCAAAAACTTCTGTGAACGGTAGCCAGGGCTATTACACAATTTTACAAGGTAAACATTTTCTCCTGCAACCGCGGGGCCCCCAGAAGCGCGGGGCCCGTAGCATTTGCTACTCCTGCTACTGGGCTTAATCCGGCCCTGGTTAAAAGCTTTTGAAAAGTAATTTTCTATTTTCTCCTGGTGCATTATAAACGTCAAAGAAGCTCTAATCATAGTAAGCATAGTTAACGCAAACGATTCTCATTTGCCGTAACGATCCGCAATGCAGGGCTTATTATAAAAATTGTTTATCAAATATGCGTGTTGCTCAGTTTATAATCAGCGAGGTGCGCTGTTGGCTTGAACGTCTTGGCGACAGCCATAGATTTTGAACTGTTGCAGCAGAGAGTTTCGATTTCTAGTAATTTGCTATATGTATCTTGCCATGTTGTAGATAGCGGGGCATAGGCGTAGGGCGATGAACCGCGACGCCTCCGCGACAGTTTCCTGCTTCTGTTGTGAAATCGCGCAACCTTGAACCCGGGGAAGATCTCACTCGGGGAGCTGTTGGAACGAACTCGATGTTTGAACAAAAGGGCTGCCTCCTCGCCCTTCTCCGGGACGTATGTGTGCTATTCTTATCGTCTGCATTTGCACGTTACAAAGGCTCTCCTCTCTGTCTCCCCCACGTTAGACTATTTTTGTCCGTTGCAGAGGGATCGGCGGGGGAGTGAAGAGACCGAACGTGGTATATGTGCGCGTACGTGTGTGATGAAGAGAGAGAGAGAGAGAGAGAGAGAGAGAGGGAGTGAGAAGAGGGGTAGGGGAAAGAGGAATAGGAAAAATGCGGCCCGCCTCGTCGATCGCGCGGTTGTGTCGGATGTGCACATTAGGGAAAGAGCAACGATACAACAGGTGCCTCACAGGAAACACGCAGCCATTGTCGGGCTCGACAAGGACACGCCGTGTATAAAAACTTCTTCCATCCCGTTCGGGCAGGCATAAAAAGGACGCGCGTCGGAGAATAGAAAAAGGATGACCTTGGAGGGTAGGGTTGTCCAATCGCCGACGGGAACGTCGCTCTCACAGATGCGTAAATTATGTGGCACTTTCTAGTTTGACCTGGCGTAGAAATCGAGTCCTGCCGGTTTTCCTCTGCCGTCGTGCTGCGCTGCGCTGCTGCTAGAGAGACCCTAAAAACGATATGTTAGCTTGTTGCGCACAAGAGGTTCGTTCCGTAAGCAGAGAGCAGAGATAGGCCGCAAACGGCAACGAAAATGTTCGAGCGCCCGACTATTTTCTCTGGAACGAACACTTCGGTCGTTTCGAACGTTACGCCATTGGGCCTGGATAACGGTAGCGTCAATTTTTGATACCCTCGACCGACCGGGTGCCATCCGTAAGATTATTTCATTTGCAATGGTAATTTCTTGTTTCTCCAATTGCCTCAGAAATTAAATAATATGCGCCCATAATTGTGAAAGTGGTCTATGTCAAAATTAAAAAAAAAATCAGTTTATCGGTTATTTCACATTACATTATATTAAACCAAATTAATTCGATGTAATTTTCATTCAGTGTTGATACCCTTCCCTTTAAACATCTTGAAATAAGAAGTATGTATGTATACGACTTAGACCACTTTCATAATTATACATTGTTCTCGGGCATTACGGAATCTACATGTAACGCTGTAACGGAACATCGTGAAATTTCCATTTTACGATAAACAACTTTCATGATGATCGTGCGATGCCTCGAACGACTTAATCAGAAAAATAGAGGAAAGATCATCGGGACAATTTTCGAAGGAAAATGTCGCAGGTTGCATCGTAACACACGTGGCCACGAGTGAAGGTCACCGGGAGGCAAAGTCTGAATATTATTTCAGCGGCCGGTTGGTGAAACTCGGGGCCCCGGAGTCACGGTTTTTCTCGAAATCGTACGAACGACGCGACGGGGGGAGAGTGCATCCATGTGTGCGTGTCTGCACGCACGCACGCATATCCCGCGCGCGCGCGCGCGCGATTAACAGGCCTGCTGGATGCACTTTTGGGAAATCATGCATATATGTGGCAACATCGCACCGCAGACTAGCATTCCACGTGATCAGGACCGGTTTGCGGGTGTCGACCCACTGACACTCGCCTAGCACAGATAAACCGAGGGCCCTACGCGTAGGGACAAGCCCTATCCGATACACCTTGCTTGTCTTTTTTCTCTTATTGCAACAAAATGTTGCCGCCGATTCCTCGACTCTCCACTCTATAGTATGCTGCCACGGAACAACAATCCGATGTACCGTTGCTCGTTGCGCCACGAACTCCTCCCCTATCACCGATTTACAAAATATGTAACAATGCAAACGATTCTCTATTTGCATAATTTATCGTTACGGGCTTTGCATTTTCGTTGTTCTAAAATTAGTATCTAATATCGGTATTTTCTAACACTTGCTTTCACATTTTCTTGAGTCAACCCTTCAACACAGTCAACCCTCCCATAACGCGATTAATTCGTACCGCGTTGTAAGAAACTCAGAATTAGTATCAATTACTCGCACTCCACTTTCTATATAACTGGTTACATGTGTGTGTGTGTGTGTGTGGAGCTTTACATCACTAACATACATAAATTTTTATTCAATGAAATAACTACTTTAATGCAAAATAAAACACTAAATTGCAAATATTGAGATTGTAAATACTATTACTGCGAGTAATTAAAAGTTAAATTTGATACAAATCAAATCACTACTCTTGCTCCTCGTTAGAGGAGGGTTTACTGTACTCGAGATCACACGAAGGTTACGATGTGTAAGGTCAGTGTGTAAGAATACTTTTTAAAGTAACTGCTAGACGAGTAAGGGAGAGAGAAAGAGAGAGAGAGAGAGGGAGAGGGAGAAGAATTGTCCGACTTTTATTAACACCTTGTGCGTCGGGATCCATGAAAAGGGGCGTCGTTTGGTGGTGCATTGCAAGGCCATTGACCGAGGGGATTCCGATCGATGATCAGCTACCTGCTGATACATTGTTCGCCTTACAATGGCGAAAGTATTTCTGGTATGGTGGTAACCCTTGGGCGTCAAGTGCAATTATTCTCTGTAACCGACTGCACTTCGTTCTGCTGTTTAAGATCAACCTTCGCCGGGGGCCATTCATTGCAGCCGCCTCTCTACTCTCTGCGCAGGGCCACGCCAGGTCGAGACGGGTGCAATGCCCCATTCACCTGCGCCGAACCGCCGCGACACGTAATACCCTCTTCCTTCTTTCTCTCTCTCTCTCTCTCTCTCTCTCTCTCTCTCGCCCTTTCGTGCTCTCTCACGCGCTCTTTCTCTTTCTTTCTTTCTCTTTCCCTCTCTTTTAATTGAACGATTGCCCGAGCGAACACCCTCGAGAAGCAACGACTCGTGTAAAAATGTTTTCCATGTCGCACGATGATCCAGCGCGGGATTTATCATGGTTCTGTCGATTCAGCTCCTCAATTCGATCACCGGGGAATCACTTGTGTAACTTTGTACTCAGCTTAGTTCACCGATCTAACCCAGGGGTCGGCAAAATACTAAAAAACTTTAAATAAAAGGAAAGGAAAAAATTTTGAACCTGCTTTTTCTGTTGCCAGAATTCTGCACCCAGAATTATCCTACCCGGCCCGCCGAGCCTTAAAATTTTACGAGCTCCGGCTCTTTCCAAAATAAAAATTTTGCCGACCCCTGATCTAACTCATTGTCGTGAGTTACCAACGTCAATTACTTTGTAATTCCGTGCCACCGGCCACACGTCTTCGGATTGGAATTTCGAAAATGGTACATACTTTCCTTTCTTTTCGCTACAGATTTTCAAGGCGGTTCTTTCGCGGAGTTGAGTCTCGAAGAGAGCGAAGCGAGACGGGATTTCGAAGCGATTTTCCAGGGACATGCGTTAGGAATCAGAATTTCCGTGGGACCTCGTGGAACCGCGAGGACAACAGGGAGAGCGAGCATAGAGGGAAAACAGGTTCCTGCCGAGGGATCGAAAAACTGCTCGCATCTACCTTCACAGCTGAAACTGGGCCCCAAGACCATGGACCCGGGACCCGTGTAAAAATGGGTTCCCCATAAAAGATTTTACACCCACACACACGTGCAGCTGTCTATGCAGTGTGCAGTATGCAGCATGTGGGTACCGTGCCGCGTAGGTATAACGGCCCACCGATTATTTACATCATTTCCAGCTAGATACGCGTGCAATGTTCCTCGATCGTTTTCTGTCCGATGAATTTTTCTTATCTTTCCAGCAGGCCTCGAGCGGAACGAAGATTTCGACAAAAATACGCGAGAATACGGAATCAAGACTGCCGTGCTATCTGTAGAGCCGATAAGCAAACAGTCGGTATCCCTCTATCATCGCTTTGCTCATAGATAATGTGCAACGCAGTATGTAACTATCTATCACTAATATATCCCCGGGATGCATTGCGTTCCCTCCCGAAAATTTACTTTTCCCGTCACAACGACGCGTCGCACCGACGAAACACATTTTGGCAATGGGCGCCCTCGTGGCGTCGCGTCGCGTCGGTGAGACCGTTACGCGCTGCCACGTGGACGCTATTTGTTTACCATGGTCTCGCGAAGTGTCAGGCGGCTAGAGCACCGAAAGTATCTACACGCTTCCGACTCCCCTATTCGCCTTATCTCGACGAGTTCGTACGGCGAAAGAAGAGGACACAATAAACAGAAATGATAGCGTGTTACGACCGAAAAGGAAAATCGTCTGCGCTGCGTTTCTACGCGTTCGCCCTCGCCAGCCAACCATATGTTAGCTAGACTACAAAAAAGAAATTCAAAACTCGAATCGAAGTAAATATAGCAAAAGAAAAGTGCTGATCTTTCCTCGTAAGTAAAAAATTGGAAACGGTTTCCTACGCACTCGGGATTCGTTTCGGGAACGAAAACACATCAAAATACAGTTTTGCCTAGCTAGCTTCGATCGTTTGGAATACTGCGCGTGCATGTATGCGTTTGCGAGAGTGTGGAGGGTTCCGGGCGAGTGAAACGATGTCGGATAAAGGGGGAAGGCGAAGCTGCTAAGGTGAATCCTTGTACCGCTGCGCCCTACGTCATCCGAAAAAATTCCATACACGACGTCGCGTTAGAATGTGTTTTACCAAGCATGCACCAGGCCGAGTCAAAAGAAAACGGACGAAAACGTTGATCCATCGCTCGGTAATCGATGCCTTGTCATTATTAGGTCGTTCGGAGAGTAATTACTAGACTGCGGATCACCATGTTTTTCGCTTCTTTCAACATTTTTTTTATGCGGTGTATTTCAATTTCAAACGAAGTCGTAAAAAGTCATGTAACTCAATTGTTTGCTAATAGAAAATAGACATTCTACTAAAACTTCTATAAAACTTATTCTAGATGGTACAAAAAATTGGCTTTCATTCTACCTTGAGAAAACGAAATGACTTTCCGAACGACCTAATACGTACTTCTGTGGCTCGTTTTTATCATCGGAACCTGAAATTAGGCTTCGATTACTATCGTGCTGGCTGCGTTCCATCATTGCGTAACGCATATTTGTCGAAGACTCGAACGCTTTCGGAGAGTTTGCCACACATTTCAATAACATTCGAAAATCGACATCTTTCTTGCCGCACAGCGGAATCTATTGTTTTGCATAGCTGTTAATAAAAAATCAGAATATTTTTAGACGTACACACGGGATCTCTGTATCAGAGATCGGTGTGCTCGGATATGAGCGGGTCTGTGCTGGATAAAACGTGCAGCGTTGGTATTCCGGATTTAGCAGCAGGCCGCAGCACCCTCTTGTCACGGGGCGACCGGGTTTTCGTGAAAAAAAGAAGCCAGAACCGGCGAAAAGTGTTCGTGGCGAGGGCTGCGGCGTGCGGGACGCGGGGCGCGGGGCTCTGGAAATGAGAAACGAAACAAGAGAACAGGAGAGAGAAAACTATCGAGCGGAAACCGAGGCGACGCGACGCATCGCGTCGCTCCGAGACGATAGCATTCCAACGTCGTTTCCTCGTGTTTGCGCAATTTCCGTAGTCACCGATCTGTATGCCGAAAAATTATTTATACCCCGCTGAGAATTGTTGAGGCTGTATGACCCCTTGCCGTACCATTCTCTTTACAGTTACAGTGATTAAAACGTCTTTATCCCGAAAAATGTCGTGGAAGGGAAAAGAAAATGTATATTTTTTGTGTGGCTACATTTATTATCAATGCTTCAATATCAATTAAAATACGGCAAGGGGTTAAAAAGATTGTTGAGAATTTCTTCTTTGTCCGTGACAGAAACAATCTAGAATCGAGGAGATTGTGAATAGTTTTTCCGGCCGCTATATTTGCCTGGTCTTACCAGTTGGTTCTTCTAGGGGGTGGAGAATCGAGGCAGCCACCATAAGTCACATATTTGATTTGCGTGGACACGGAGGGTCCCACAACCCTGGGAAAACTCGTAGGATTTTATAAGGAGACGCAGGCGCAATCAGCGGTCGCATCGCAAGAGACTGGGCGTGGTGGCAATTTTCGGGGACGCTTACAGACACGCGGGTTTTTCGTCCTCGATGCCTGAAGACTGAACACGAATGCATTAGCGATGGCCTCGAGACGGTTCAGCCATTGACTAGCTCGGTAAATCACCGATCGATCAATGTTTTTTAGGAAATTATTCGAGGAATACATTTGAGTCTCGTGAACAGCTGCAGGTACATTAACTTTGCTCTAAAACGCTTTGATTTATCAGGACCTTTCTGCTTTTGATCGTATACCCTGTTATATTTGTTTCTTTTAGCGTTTCCAAGACCAAAGAATTATATTTGCAAGAAAGGAAAATTTATTAAGACGACGAGAGAGAGAGAGAGAGACAAATTGTTCGAAAGCTCGCGAGTTCAAAAAACTAGGAGCCATCGCTAGCGATGATATCCGGGTAAAAGACGTGGGTGTACGCATACAACGACGCATCGGTGTCTACGCACGCATACAGCTGCATGCATGCACTGGCTGCGCGTGTATGGGTCGTATCCCGCAGGATATTGGCCTAGACGCTGTGTGATTGGCCGATCGTGCAACCAGGGTCGGCGTGCAAGTCTCTCCTAGTGTGTGCTATTCAGTGGCGTAACCCCGAAGCTACGCAATTTTTAGCTTGATTTTCACAAAATCAATCGGTTTAATGCATCCCCTTACAATGACTTCGATGGATCCACGCGACGCGGCTTGGCAATGGCATAATAGCCCTTTCACCTTGGGCTCAAGGTCATTACTGTCATAAATACTGCTGTGTAACGGCGATTATCGAAAGTCCAATTAGCAAACCGCAGGTCGTTTACGCAACTTTCCGTTTCTCCAGCCTGAGATCCGCTACAAACTTCCTGGGAAAAGTTTCCCACTCGCAAAACATTCGGCAAACCTTTGAAAGAAAAAATCGTAACGTTGCTTTCCACAAGATTTTCCCGAATATTGCGAAAGAGAAACGTCGCAGAGTTTGTGTCTTATTCGCGATCGGTCGGTAGAAATTGTCGTAACCGTGGTGTACAAATAACCCCTACTTGCCGAGCTCGGTACTCCATTCAACGATTCAAGAAGAATCGGCTGTAAATGTCCTCTGGAAATATTTCGCATGAAAAGCGCTTCGGTTACGCCACTGCCGCTGCGACGCCACTCACGCTCTCCTAGCGCATACATACAGATAGCCGTCGTGCGGATAGAGAGACGGCGAAGATGAGAGCGAGAGAGAGCGACAGAGAGAGAGAGAGAGAGCGACAGAGAGAGAGAGAGAGAGAGAGCGCGACAGAGAGAGAGAGAGAGATAGACAACGACGCACTAACACATGTTAGCGCGGCCACCCCTATGCGAGTCGAGCCATGACCAGCTCTCGACCGAGTGCGTCTTCTAAACGCACGGGCTCATTGGTGCTCAGTGGTCGCCGAGTAGGTCGTAGGAGAGGGTTTCCGTTCGCGCATCGACTTCGTCCTGCTGCTGCGGGTGTGCACTCGTATCGCAACGACCGACGAGACGCTGTTGCCCAACATAGAAGAAAATAGAAGAGCTTCGCCGAGAAACGGACCTGGAGAAAGAGAAGCGGCTAGAGGGAAAGCGCGCGCGCGCGCACAAACACGGAGAATAGAGAAAACTAAAAAGAACCCTGAACCAGACAAAAATCGCAAGTGGACCCGACAGAGACAGAGATACGAAGGTAGAGAGAAAGAGAGAGGGACAGAGATAAAAAATCAGATTTTCCTTTTTCTCGGCTGGAGCCTTGTGTGCGCGCGCGCGCGCGCTCAACAGTGCATCCGACGAGCAGTGTTGATCCACGTTGATGTGCACGGGTGCAGACCACGCGCTGTTCAGCGAGAATGGAGTCACGAGGTTTGTTTTGATCGGTCCGTTCGCAACAAGTCGAGTTTCGCGCGCTACTCGCGCACGCGCTTCCGCAATCGCCATGCAAAACAACAGCTGAGGCGTGGAAAACGTGGTTCGGTCGGTCGGCAGAGGGTTGATGCCGGTCTGCGAAGAACATTGAGAGAAAGAGCTGCGGATGCGAGTGCACACGCACGCGGATTCGTGCGCGTCTTCTAGCATACACCTCGGCGGCCATTTGAACGTTCACGGCGGGGCGACGTCGTATTGGGAAGAGAGGAGACCGTCTCGCAGTGTAAGTTCTCGCTATGCGTCGCGTTGAGAGGATCGATAGATCATTCTTCCGGAAATATTTGAGAAGGTTTCGTTGGTTTTGCTAGTTCATAGAACGGCGATTATCGCGTTCACGGGGAGGGTGAAGGTTGCCAGCGTGGTTTGTGTTTGTATATGGGTCATTGGCACAGTAAGAGCACGGGGAAACAAACATCGTTGTAATCGCGTGTTCGAACCCCCGGTCGCGCGGCAAAATCGATTCGGTATCGTGTTCGCGATCGCACAACTTCCTCTCGTATGCGTTGGCCACACGGCATGCTCGTGTTCCGCACATGCGCGCTGCTTCGCTCGGTTGTTTTACGCATTTTCTCGGCATTAGGCGAACCCGGTAAATTGGGGGGACTAGTTCCACGTGAGTGAGTCACGGCGGAGGTAATTACCGAATTCGGTTAACGACTTTTCACTCTCCCCGAGACTGCGTTCGACGTGTCACCGCAACCATCGAAACGCGTGGTTTAATATTTTCAGAACTCACGATCCCGATTGCGTAACGCGTTTAACGCTGCACAAGATCAAAGAGCGCGTACAAGAGTTTTCTTATTTTCGAAATAATGTCGTATAGGTGCCTCGAACCGTAGGTCCAAAGTTAACCGCGTAGATTCGTTCGTATACGCGCGCCGGGACGATTGAAAGAAAAATTTTCATAGCCAAATCCTCAATCGAAAATGTGCAAACGAGTAGTTTTCCTCTAGTCCCGGTGGCTGGCAAGTGGATCGTGTCTCGGCCGAAGTACAGTTCCGGGAAATAGGGAACACATTCCAGTTCGAAAAGAACCGAATCCCGGGGTCTCTCGATTTCTTTTTCGTCCGTTCTAATCGCACATCCTTCTCTAGGTATCGCCGCAGGCAGGCAGCCAGCGATAAGATCGGTCCCCACGATGGCGAGCTCGTCGCAACAATATTGCCTGCGTTGGAACAAACACGGTTCGAATCTGCTGACGGTGTTCGACGAACTGCTGCAGAACGAGGCGTTCACCGATGTGACCCTGGCGGTGGACGGCGGTGCTTCGGTCAAGTGTCACAAGATGGTGTTGGCCGCCTGTTCCTCCTACTTCCAAAGATTATTCATCGACCTGCCGTGCAAGCATCCGATCGTCGTCCTGAAGGACGTGAAATACTCTGAGATCAAGGCGATCCTCGAGTACATGTACCGAGGCGAGGTGAACGTAGCGCAGGAGCAACTGGCAGGTCTTCTCAAGGTCGCCGAGGTGCTCAAGGTCAAGGGTCTCGTGGAGGAGAACAGTTCTTCCTCTCAAGGTCGCCGCGAGGAGGCCGAGACCTCGATGTCTCCTCCACCGGCGATCAGCACGAGCACAACCTGCAGCGCGGCTCACAGCAGCGGCCACACGTCGCCGCCGCACTCCACTGGCTCCTCGTACACCGTCTACGGGAAATCGTTAGACAGGGGCCCGAATCGACTCCCATTGCACATGTGGCCCCTCGCAGGGATTCCTATTTCCGCTCACACCGGCTCGAACCACCAGGTAGCGTCGCCGCATCTTTCCCAACACTCGATTCTGACCGGCTCCTACGACAACGGCTTCGAAACCTCCCCGCTCAAACGAAAAAAGCTCTCGAACATGCTGATGAACAGGGACACACCGATCCTGAGGACGGTACTCGGCCAGGGACACGCAGACAGCTCGCAAGGCATACCTCTGTTGCACCCGGACAGTCACGAGAACAATCACTTCAGGAACACGAGCAGCAACGGCTCGTCCAACGATAACGACAGACGTAACAGTCAGGACATCTCGGCTCAGGGGGAGCCCGCGCACAGCCCCTACACGGACGTGTCCATGATGGACGAGGACGATAAGCAACCCCTGTCGCAGTCCTATCCCGGGGACGTTAAATCAGGTAAGGGCGTGCGAACCAGCCAGTCAGCATGCCGGAAACTTTTCGAAACGCTAACGGACTGTGCCGTTGGATTTTTTTCGCGACCATAGTTCTTTGTAGTATTTTCTAATTATAGATTACGTTGTGCCACTAAAAACGAGACGACGTCGATCGGAATAATTTTCAGTCGTTTTAAAATGACGACTACTTTATCACGCTGCTCCGACTAAGGCCCGTTTTTCTAACGTGCGGCGACCGTGCGGTACCAGAATCGCGGTCTGAAATACTATGGATTCAATTAGGCGCTGCACATTTGTTTGAACCGTAGTTGCGGCGCCGCAGTACAATATTTACCGCAATCCCGTTACCGCACGGCCGCACGTTAGGAAAACGGATGTGTGTAGCCGGCCCTAGGGGTGTAGAAGACGAACGATCTCTTTCTCAACACGAAAATGAGTAATGTTTCGTGATTGTTTTTATAATTATTTGTTTCTTTAGGAATCGTGAATTGCGTTCCAACGCAGAAGCCCGAGTGGAAACGGTACAAGCAGTACACGCGGGACGACATCATGTCTGCGATCGAGGATGTGCGTTCTGGGTCGACGGCGTTGCAGGCAGCACGTAAGTACGGCGTACCATCTCGAACTCTTTACGATAAGGTGAAGAAACTCGGGATCAAAACGTCGCGGCCGTTCAAACGCGCCTCGAACAGCGGCAGCGGCGCCTGTTTCCCGTACGGGATCGGCGGCAACGTAAACGGCAGCATATACGGCGGCGCGTTGTCCGAGAACGAGAACGAGAACAGCAACGCGGTCCTCGAGAGTCCAGGCTCGATCCTGGACACTTACAAAGCCAGGAACGGCCCCATCGATCGTGAGATGTTGGACATCACCCGGTGTAGTCCCAGCCCCGTTGTACACTCCGCGAAACAGCAAGAGCAAACCAACGAAGACCAGGTCGAGGATCTTTCCGTGGGTCGTAAGTCCGCGTCGGATGTTCGCGTGATAGTCCCACCATCAACGTCACTCGTCAAAGAGGAGGAAGACGTTGGCTCCGATTCCTGTAACCATAACTAAAAGCGGTATTCCCGTTTCTTCTATCGGTTGTAGGAGTTGCTTAGGCGTCTCCGTACCGCAACTAGACGTACTGTAATCTTGGTTGTAATAGGGGATCGTTGGCCATCATGTCCACGAATTAGTAGCCAGGGAACGCGCATACGACGCGTACACCCCCGTCCATAAATCACCGGACACTTACTTATCTTCAACAAAACGGTAATTAAACGGTACAAGTTTCCAGCTTGATTTTATTGTTTTATTTTGATTACATTATTGATTATATGTATATATCAGAAATATATACATATGCTGTTTGAGTAAATATTGGTAAAAAGCGATTGAGAAATTGTGGGATGATTAAATTTGAAAAATTAGGAAATATAGGATATGGTATGCATCCTATCGAAAATAAGTGTCTGGCGAGACTTATGGACAGGAGTGTATACGACGCGCGTAGAAACGGAACAGGAGACAGATAAAGCGGAATCGAAAAGCCGATCGAATCAGCGTTTCGATAACGTTCTCAGGGATTAGTAGTACGTTGCCGTTTCTAACGGCGTGCCGTAGAACGTCCAGCGACGATGCAAAGATTTACCATGAACTGATATAAACGCCGAGAACGGACGGGGGCTCGTAGAAACCTCCTCTCGGATTAACCTTTACGGAAGACTGATTAGCGCATCGTGGATTCGAGAGACTGAAACGTAACCGGAGTTAGCGTTCCAAAGTTGTTAAAGCCTAATGCTAATTACTAGACTGCGGATCTTTATGCGTTTGTGGTTCACGAAAATTTATCAAAAAATGCTGGACTACGAAATACAGACAGAATTTTGTACGATTTCTATTTAATTCGGACCCACGAATGTTATCACCGATCGAAATAGGATTTCATTTGGTACGATTTTCTTAAAGTTTCTCTATAAAAATGGAAAACTGCATAAACATCCGCGGTCTGCTAATTATCAACGAACCGGGTGCCTTGGTTTCGCGTCGAGATCGAAACCTTTCACAGGATTCTACCGTACGGAAAATGTATGTCGGTAATCCTTGCTCGAAACGACAAACGACGGGTACATCTATATACGCTGTACCCATATATCTATTATGTATATCATTGATTCTACCGTGTTTAGCGCAAAAAGTGCAAACGTTCCGCCCGACGGTCACTCGGGCGAACGTACAATTTCGGACCAGTGAATACGCATTCGTAGAATTTTATTATTATCTGTACTATTGTGATTCGATATTTTCATTTTTTCTTTTTTGTTTTTCTCTCTGCAATCGACATTAGCAGTACTATTAGAGCCTTACCGATTTTAAATTAGTTCGTATACATATATATACATATATATATATATATCATGCATATAGGAGACGGATGAAATTTGTATATTATTTTAGCAATATCGTTTTATTTTTCTTCGGGGAGAAATATTCCTATCTTTTAAGCATTAAATGCTGTTCCGTAGGATACGATTATATTGCGAGTTATATAATCCGACGGGGGAAGCGATAGGAGAGGGATGACGGATAGAATTGAGTTTGATTGATTTCGTAAATGACTGAGATATTCCTGTTAATTTGTTGGTAATTATAAGATTACATTATCGTTACTGATCATGGCCCTGGGATACAGCTGCAATATTGCTCAATATTACGCATTATACATAAACAGTACACATAGAACGAACTACCTCATATCGTACAATGAACAATTGTTGTTCGCTTATTACGCTAAGACTGATGAACCGAACCTGCGTTACCAGCACGACGGAATCGTGGTGTTTCTTATATATTTTTTTTTAATTTTATTTTACAAACACCGACATATGTATACAGAGAAGAGAATAGAGAAGAGTATAGCATAGATATATACATACATATATTACACATATAAGTTATGAGAAGTATATTATATTATGAGATTTAAATTTTAATTACGATCTAGTTTTAAGCGAAGAGGGAGAGAGAGAGAGAGATAATTTGCGATCACACGAGGCTGCTAGATATTCTTCTCTGTAGGTGTTTCCCAGCTTCCACGTTGCCCGGTATGCAACGGACAGATTTTACAATTAGTCAGAGTCCATCCGATTGCGTAGATCTCAGGATTGTACGTGTATTTGGGTACAGGGATGCCCTAAATTTAGGTACAAACACACACTGTCCTCACGATCAATTGTTGTCGCGTTAGTTATATATAGATCTCAGATTTTATAGTACAAGTTGACAGTCTATACCAGGGAGTTCCAATTTGTAGCTCGCGAGACCGCTCTTATTGTTAGACTTCATCCGTAGAACAGGGGTGGGCACATTCTTGTCTCATTTGGGACGAGACCGCCCCCACTAGAGAAACCCATTTCACGTGTAATTAATACAATCCGTGCAGAAGTCCGGATACTATTTAATTTATAATGACTAATAAATTTTATTTAACAAATACACGTGTGTCGAAAATATACGGATAATACGCGCATAACTGTCAACATTATTAACTGTTTATTTTGATGAAGAAAAATTAGAGTGTTTACAGTTTCCGGCAGAAGATAACATTGAACCTTATATCGACACGCGTGTACCATCGAATTTTAAAAAGGGGACCTCAAAACACGGATAATACCAGTGTCGCCAGATCGAGAAAATCGAGGGGAATACAATTTACCCCCTCTCTGATGACCAGAGTCAATGTGTGACACGTTGCATGTGCGCGACGGGGATTGAGTGGGGCGAATGGAAGACACGTTGCGAATGGGGGACGTCGGAGTGGTACTCATGGTGGTGGAATGGGATAGTGGAAGGGGAAAAGGAGGAGAGGTAAAACCGACCACTCTTGGTTGTTTCTGGCGACACTAGTACGTAGTAGTGGGAAGAGATTTGACTAATGGTGGGGAGGGACCTTGTGGTTCTCGGACGGGAACAAATTCGAACTCCCTGGTTTATACGATAACGATAAGAGTTCGCTCTATGCCAAGCCATTCCCGTAGTGGAACTCGTGCGAAACTTTTTTTGAATTGAAAGACTGTAGCTCAGCACAGGATACAGACACCGATAAGTACAAACCAAAGATGCCTTCAAACGTTTACACCTCAGCATTCCGTAGCCTGTTTAACATAGTAATAATAGATATGTAGCGTGGAATGTACGGCTCAAATCTTCGTCTGTCGCCGCGAATCGATCTGCGATCAAACTCTGAATTTGACAATGTTTTCCGGTATGAAAAGAAATAGTGTTCAAGCTGGTACTCGATTATGGACTGCGAGCAGAACGAGATTTGAGCTTTGTTAACACTAAACCTACCGGTCAAATGGTTCCAAACTTTTGATTTCACAATTGTGGAAATTACAAATTTCGTGGGAAATAATGAAGTAAATATATCCAGTAGAGCAGAGTTCGAATAAATTTAAGCCTGTTGTTTTTCTGTTTTTGGTAGGTTTAGTGTTAGTTTAATAATAGAACATGTAACACACACACAGTACCTGGTCACTAATCGCGGTGCGATTGCGAAATAGAATGATATTTATGTACAAACGAATTATTGACTTTGGACGATGCAGTTCGTCTAATTCGCCATATAGCAATAAAAAGAAATATATTTATAGAACAATAATAGTTGAACGAGAGACGTGACGGCGAGGCATAGTTGAAGCCATAAGTGCCTGAACATAGAAATTCTAGTTCAAATGATTATAATATTTAAAGCATATATATATACACCTAGAAGTCTGATTGTTATAACGAAAGAATCGTACAGTGTGTTCAAAGCAGGAAAGAAAGTTGCGTAGGACCAATTTAGTAGACCGAGGTGCTAAGGCAAAATTGAAAGATGAATTTTTGAAATCCGCGTTGATCAGAATTGTCCATTTTCAATTTCGTAAAGCTAATTTTAGAATGATTAAATTAAATGAAAGTTCTGGTGGAATATGTGTGAATGTATAACAAACGAAATTTCAAAAATATTTACCCTCGTATAGCATAAATTTAATTAATGCATAAACGCAATTTTCGATGCCTTACGTTCTCAGAACGTGTTAATACGTTAGATGTATCGATTACTGAATTAAGATCTTGTACATAATCAGAAGCAGAAAGGGAAAGAATGAAAATTGCCTTTTATTCGTATCTACTCTTAGCTAGTTGTATTATTTTTTAAGACTGACTTTTTCCTAGGTGAAGATTCGCATGTGCGATCACGCACTAACACAGAAAATCGCACGTTCAACCGATCGGACGTTCCTACGTTTTATACCATTGTGAATGACGAGATGAATTACCGGTACCGATTCCCATTTCCACTATTTGGACACATGTTGCTGGAAGTGTACAAGTTTGTTATCAAAAATATATTATCCTACGAAAACATGAACAACTTGTTTCATTAATATAAATAACTGTTTTGTAATAATATAATAAAAGAATCATTTTTTTATGAATAGACCAAACGACTTCAATTTCTCTGTAGGACTAGAAGAATTAGTTTAGTAAATGACGTCTAATAAATGTGTTGAAAAAAATGCGTTAGCTCGGAATTGTGAAAAACAATAGTAAAAATGGATTTTCACAACTTCTTTGGCTGGGCCAATAACGAAAATTTAAAAGATCTGTATGGTAAACTCGTGTCAATTATATACGCTCCGAAAATTTCATTGAAATTGGTTAATTGGTTTACGAATTATTAAACAATCAGAAGTGGTAAAAATTGCTGGTTTTCATGATTTTCGGCCTACAACTGCCGTTTTTACCACTTTTGATCGTTTACAATTCGTAAACCAATTAACCAGTTTCAATGAGATTTCCAGAAAATGTAAATAATTTATTTTTATATATCATTATATTATTCTTCTATAACATTTAACTATAATAAATGAGATTTTAATAAAAATTATTAGAAAAATTACCTTAGGGATAACAGCATTATATCTTTAGGAAGTTCTTATTTATAAAGATGTTTGTGACCTCGATGTTGAATTAAGATAAATTTTAAATGCAAAAATTAAGTCTGTTCGACTTATAAAATCTTACATGATTTGATATATATATATATATAAATTATTAAATTTTTTCAATAATTTACTAAATTTTATAATTAATTATATAAGCATAAAGAATCGCATCGCGTTTCTTCGGAACGAATAATTCAAATCAGCCGCCAAAGGCGGCAGATGATTCTTGCTGCTTTCCCCATAGGACATAATGTGAATTCCGGCAAGAATTATTTGCTCTTGTGAGGATCCATACAGCGGTGATTGACGTAGCGGTAAAATGATCAAACTACTAGCTAAATTTACCAACTGTCAGTGTCTTACCATCAGCGACGCCATGATTATCGACACAAACTTAAACGTGTTACCGACTGCCGATAAATTTGGCTAGCAGTTTGAGCATTTCGCCGCTGCATGATTTGGCGCTGTACGAACCCTTTACGGAAGCAAATGATTCTTGCCGGGATATGCATTGCGTCTTATGGGAAAAGCGGCAAGGATCATTCGCGTTTAAATAAAAAATAAAACTAATTTTCATTTTTGGCAAGATCAAATTCAACCGAAAAATGTACACTTTACGCTAAGTGTGCTGCCATTTGGAAATCTGAACATTACTTGTTCTGTTCCACAGAACAGATACTGCTCGAACTGTGTGATGGAAATGGGTAATTAAAAAAGTTGGAAAACGTTAAATCGCATTGGAATCGAATTAATTACTTCCTATTTAGAAATGGATACAATGAAGAAATCTGGTTCAGTAGAGACGCAATTAATACAAATGAATAGATACACGAAATCCAAAAAGAATGAGTATATGTGCCTTTGCGTATCGTAAGTAGAAATTACTCAGAGGGGTTTTCCTTGGTCAGCTTTCGAATGGTTCAATAGCCATTGAAAAAGCTCTAAGGGCAGTTTTGACCATCTTAATCGGTTAGGCCCTTTAGTGGACGAGCTTAGGCGTTGTCTATACCGTATTATTTCGAAAAATTGTGAAGTTTTCATGGCTAAGGGGTTTTCTGGGTGCAGTGGCAATTATCCGAAAATTCCACCGGTGTCAGGCGGTCCTGGAAAAACGTGTCTGTTAAAAAGAGAAGGACGAGGCGAACGGGGGTGAGAGAAGTATGGAGTCGTATCAGCATGATCAACGACAATGACCAACCATGGCGATCAAATCCCACGGACTACGGCTCCGACGCGCATTATCCCAGGTCAGTACGCTTCGGTCTGGTCATCCTCTGTTCTATAGTTCAGCCCCTCTAATAAGTCTCATTCCAGGCTACGCGCACTGAGAGAATAATTATGGGCTTGCGCAGATCGCTCGTCGGGGGTGGAGGTGGGCGACTAAGGAGAAATAAAGCCCCGAGCCCAGCCGGTGAATGCGGTCACGGATAGCGAAATTTCTCTCTCGGGTTGTTTCGTTCTTCCGGAAGCCAAGGAATACCTCGTTCGTCCTGGTGCGCCGCGGCGCAAGCAATTCGCCTTTCGCTATTTCGGTAAGCCCCGGTGGTCGTTCCGTTCGTCGTCGACAGTGTTTTCGGTGTCTTGATTTCCGAATTGAAAGAGAGAAAAAATGTAGAGGGTGTCGGTGCATCGTCGAGCGTGCCGCGTCGAACAGAATTTCTCCTAGCAGATATCCGCTTTTTTTTCCAGACACGCTGGACCATCGGCAGCCGCTCGTGACGTCTTCCTGGATGCTGAGGCATGCGCCCTAAAAACTTCGGGATTGATGTATTGCAGAGCGCAGGTACAAATCAGATCGTTTCGCGTGTGTGCAAGCAAACGTTACTGTCGTAACTCGTCACATCGATGCATCATCCATTTGCATGCCGAGAATCGCTTTTGTTGTTCCCCTTCTTCCAGATGTACGTCCGGTACAGGATTCCAGCTCGTTCTTCTCGATGCGTACCGCCTTTTCAGTTCAGAACACGCATTCCGATCTCGCCTAATGAAATCAATGGACCTCCCGTTCGCAGATCCGGATGGTTCCGTCGTTTTTTCGGTTCTCTTAGTTTTCCTCGAGATTTCGAAGTTCGAAGCAACGCCGACCTAATTTCCCTGGAAACGGACGGGTTGTCGCACGAATGGTATTCGCTTCTCGTAAATCTTCGGAAACGGAATTTGATTGTTCAATCAGGGAGAAATCGCCCGGAACGATTGGCTAGTCGAGCAAATTGGTTTCGGCTACCGAGCGATCGCCCGTGTAATCGCTTAATCGATAGAATTCATTCGCCGACGGAAAACGGGTGCGAATTCATTCGAAAGTCGTGCGGAATTCTGATAAATTATTTCATTTCATCTCGGGAGCCTGGAGGACCCAGTACCGAGACCTTGGAAATTACGATAGCATAACGATAGTTTTACCGAAATCGTTGTTATTTCACCTTCTTTCGTTTCGATTGTAGATCTGCATTTATTACCTGCTGTGGACAGCGACGCTGAGTCCAAGACTTACCTTGCAACAGGAACTCACCACTGCGAAAAGATGGGACTGTCCTGCAGAATGCAATTGCCTTTCTCCAGAACAGGTATCTATCGTTTCCACTATGTTGCCGCCACTGACAGCTTCTTTTAAAAAACTTTGATCTCTCCAACTCGCATCGAAAGCTATACACGCAGACAACGATCCTTACTACAACATTCTATCTGTGCATTGCAGCACAATCACCAAGGACTAGAAAGCAAAACACGGAGAGACATTGTACACAGAAAGAAGCACACTCCAATCGAAATTCCATCATATTAGACGGCTGCACAGTAGATCACGCATGCCGGAAGACTTAACATACACACAACCGATTCAGGGAGTTACACCATAGAAACGAATTACAACTTTTCACCGACAGCGAACAACATTATACAGGGTGAGTCTCGTAACGCGACGATCTCGAATAACTCATAAGTTGTTTGTTGTACGAAAAAATGTTTTGAACAAATCTGTTTTTTTTATTACTTTGCTTTTTCATCGAGATATGACCTTTAGTTTTTTCAAAATAGAGAGTTGTTTAAGATCGTCACGTTACGAGACTTACCCTGTACAACTTGGTTACTTTCTATAATTTCTATGCGATCAGTCTAGAAGCATACCTAGCTAATCGTGTTGATAAAATGTTCGTTGACACCGCAGGTGCTCTGCAACACAGGTGGGCTGAAAGAAATTCCCACCCAGCAGTTGCCCCCGACGGTAGAGGAGCTTTCTCTGACGAAGAACAACTTCCCAGTGATAAAAGCCGAGGCGTTCGCCGGGCTGAAGGTTCTGCGAAAGCTGACCATGGATGGTAACAACATCTCGACGATAAAACCGTTCGCGTTCCGCGGGCTTAGCAAGTTGCGTGAGCTCTCGATCCATCACACGCCTCTGCCATGTATACAGGAGTTCTCGTTCGCCGCTCTGCAGAACGTGTCGATGTTGCTACTGGCAAACAATAAGATTCGTTATATAGAGGGTTACGCGTTCGCTGGAACGTCGAACATCGAGCTGATCCTGTTGAGCAACAATCCTCTGCTGAGAATCCATGGCCACGCGTTCTCCGGGCTGACGAACGTGGACCACTTGATCTTCCCATCGGGGATCAGGATTATCGAAAAGGATGCGTTCGACGGTCTCCAGCACGTCGGCGTCCTCAAACTGGCCTACATGGACCTGACCTCCCTCCAGTCGTACACGTTCCGCGCTCTGTCCTACGTGAATTCGTTGAACATCCAAGAGAGCGACCTCGGCGTCGTCGAGAAGGACGCGTTCACCGGGTTGACCAACGTCGGCCAGCTGAACGTGCTGAACAACAAGATCGATTTGATCGAGAAACTGTACCTGAAGTATGAGAACAGTATCAACCTTTTAAGATTCCACGGGAATCACGTGCTCGAGGCGCCCCGACATCCCAAAGACATCAGCCTCGAGGTCGGCTCGATCAGCGCCGTCGATAATCATTTCCCCTGCGATTGTCAAGCCCACAATGTCCTCGAGAGCGACTTTGTCAACGGCACCGCGATCGAGTTCCAGAAGAGAAACTACTGTATCTCGCCGCTCGAATACAACAGCAAACCGATGAACTTCGTCGACTTCGACCTGATCGCCAGGTGCCACGACAACGTTGTACAGGATAACCTTGGCTCGGGAGTCGGAATCTTCACGCTACCGACCACTCTCTTCTTCGTTGTTTTCTTCTCCATGAACCTCTTCCAATGAGTCCGAGCTGGTGTTCTTATTCTTGTCGTGGTCCTTCTTCTTCTTCTTCTACTTCTTCCATGGCGTATTGTTCGGTTGCCAAGGCTGTCTTCGAGGTGTAGATACACTGACAAGTAACTTGCTATATTTCTTGCGTGTGTAAACACATTTAAGACAATGTCCATCAAGAGAATTCAACGATCTTGCGAGTTACTTGCTAGCGTATGTGCGCCTTAAGGGGGTAGACTTGTTTCCAGGATTGCAAGGGTGCGGGATGCGCCTTCTCATTTCTCGATAATGCAAAGATGGGGTTTTTCAGTAGTGAATAGCGCTAGATAAAAGATCAATCTAGGCCGCGATCGCCCTCAAAAGTAATTTCCATTGTTCGACAGCATGTAGCTGTCGCAGATTACGCTTCGTAAACGTAAAAATAGGACTTTTGAGAGCGATCGCGGCCTAGATTAATCTTTTATCTAGCGCTTTTCACTACTGAAAACCCCCATCTTTACATTGTCGAGAAATGAGTCTACCCCCTTAAGAAGTACAACAGAGACAGTTTAAACTAATTTCCTTTGCTCTCGTTCACTGGATACGTGGATACACAAGTACTTACACGATACCTTCTACCATTCTCGCGACTCGACCAATTGCGAGTTTCAGTTTCCAATCAGTTTCGCCGCATTCTCCCGATAGCACGAATATTATGAAGGAAATACCGATGTATTCCCAGTTCTTCCGTTAAGCCGCGTAGAACACATTAGGATTAGATTGTTCAATAGACGACTCTAATCTCGACTCGAGCGTGTACAAAGTCACTTGTTAAAAGAGGTTCGAAATCGCCTAACCGAAGTCCTTTAAACTTGGCCGATGCTTAGAAGTATATCAAGACTCTTCCTCGGCTGTCGTTTCATTTTGAACGAGGGGAACAGCGATTGCATAAATAATCGATCGCAGAACCGCACTTCTTGAATAAACGATTCACCGATCATGCTGAAGCTCATCCGTGGGTGATTATTGTTGCAGCTCCGCTTCACACGAAACAATTATCAAGAACTTTTTCAAGACGTTCACTGTAATCGAATTATATTGTAACTCGCACAATTTTAAGCATGCGACTATGAGCTTTAAAACTGACCTGCATAAATTGGGCCAGTAAAATCGCATCCATTTTGGATTTACTCTGTGAAAATAGAAACGTTCGCAGACGAGTATTTGCTCACGTTCGCCACTTCTAGTTACGTTGACCCTCTGTTTCGTTCATATCAAAGCTGTTCTGCAATTGATTGAATTCTTCGAATATCTTACTTGCCTGTAACTTAGATTTAGAATATATTTTTCTTAAAGGGGGTAGACTCGTTTCCAGGATTGCAAGGGTGCGAGATTGCAAAGATAGGGTTTTTCAGTAGTCAAATCGCCCTCGAAAGTCCTATTTTACGTTTACAAGGCGTAATTTGGATTAATAACTAGCTCTCGTAGCTTTACGCTTCTGAATAATGCAAATTCCGCTTCGTAAACGCAAAAATAGGAAATTTGGGGGCGATTGCGGCCTAGATTGATCTTTTATCTAGCGCTTTTGGCTATTGAAAAACCCCATCTTTGCATTATCGAGAAATGAGAATGGAAACGAGACCACCCCCTTAAATGTTTCATAGATACTTCTAGCTTTGCATATATGTACGTCATCGTGTGGACAATTACAATATCTTTAAAACAGTTGTATTACAATGCATGAAACAGGGGGTTGACAGCAAGATTCGAGCAAATAAATCTCGTCGATGATGAAAGTATATAGGAACTAAGGGTATAATAAGTTAAACTTATACGATATAAGATATGTTCGTCGAAGGAACGAAAGTCGCGTGATTTGGAGGAGTACACCAGTTACGATAACTTATGCTTGATCTTAGGAAGAGTTAGCATCTCATGATATACATGCATACATACAGGATTAATTCAGTTCGAAACTTATACGTAACACTTTTTCCATTGAAATTTTGGGACAAGAAATAAAGGTGTTCGCTGCTTAAACAAACACGATTCTACTATAAATACAAGATTTAACCGTTTTCTAAATAAATGAAATTATAGAAATTTCGTCCTGTCGAGAGTTAATTCATCCTAAGATGGCTTTACGTAAGTACACGTAATCTTCCTTGCATAAAAGAACCACTATAATACAGTCAGATTTGTAGCGCGTACAGTGCACCTGACCTAGTATAGATACTTCGAAAAATTTACGTTGCTTGGATTCCGGGAACAATACCACTAATCTTCCTTTTCAAATATTTCTATACTTTCGCAACGATTCATTTTCCCGGCCTAAATGTACAATATCACATTCTTCCTAATATTGGTCGCATCTAAACATTTTGCGAGCGGCAACGACGAGAACTTTCTATAAGCTCACACTCTGAAACTGTCGATTCACGATACAGGGCAAAATTGCAGATTATGTTCTTTCAAGCGGCAAAAATAAAAACCAATAATGTGCTTTTAATTATATAAAAGAAAAAAAGAAACAAAAGAAAGCACGAAAGGGAAAGAATTTTCTCCCTTTGCCATTTACAATATAAAATCTGCGTGGCCTTCGGTCAGCATAGTAACCGAGGACCAAACTAGCTTATATTTTTTACCAACATCTAACGTGTAACTGTAACCTTTTATTGTAGTTAGAACGGTCTGTCATTTAATAAACATTAAAGAACGAGCAACAAGTTTACTTCGCGTAACAAAGTGTGAAGAAATAATACGATTATACATCTATAATTATGTACACTCCGTTTATTGAGTTCAGAGCACACTTCGTTTTCTTACTAATTCCAATAGATCATGCACCGAACGTTAACGTGCGGGAATTGTTTTTGGTGGTGGCGGCATCACGAATTCTCCCAAAGTCTGTTGATATCTATTCATAAATTTGAACGGCTTGATTTCCCAAGGTACTTTCGATTCCATGTTCATCGGCGTAATACCTAAATCCTCTAGGGTAGGTAGATCTGGCAGTACTTTATCGGAAGCATGTTCCTATGAAACAAATCACATTACATTTCTCTTCTCTTTCTGCGACGCGATACAGAAAAATTACTTTGTTCGCTAGACAAATTTCAAGCGTAGACGAACCTTTTCCAGAATTTCCCAAGACAAGGGGACAATTGGATAGGCATCTTGTACAATTTCGTTTATAGTAATTTTCATATGATAGAGATAATGATATTTAATAGAATGTATCGTATAGTATGGATCTTCCTCTCCTTGAGTTGCTAACTCGAAGAACCATTTGACTATCTCGTGCAGTGTGTATCTTTTCGGGCTAGAACAAGATTTTTACATTCCTATATTCCTCGCCTCGACAATGTTTTACACTGAACCCTTTGCACTCTGAGCTATTTTAACTCGAAAATTAAACATTTGTTCGACCTAGATAGAATATTGCCATTCTCTATGATCTGTGAAATTTCACAAGTATGAAATTGATACAATAACTCATACAATACTTGAATGTTTAGTAATTGAGACTGCGGATCTTTATGCAATTATGGCTGCTGAAAATTTTCAAAAAATGCTAGAATATAAAATTTTTATTTATTCCAGATCTAAAGAGAGTATACTACCACGGAAAATAAGATTGTATTAGAGTCTAGTCTCCTAGATTCTAGTCTATTGATTAGATACCAACATATTTAATAATATAAACAATATTTTGAACAATGGTCAAGCAATTTTTAGCAGTGCCTCTCAGAGTCACCACTCGAGTGTCAAGGGTTAAATTCTACTATACATACCCAACAAACTGGTAAGTTTGACCAGCAGTGCGAGGATTAGTTGCGATGGCAATAAGTCCGGCAGCTACATCAGAAACATGTACCGGTTGCTTTTCAGTTTTTTCACCTTTCTCCCACATTGGTATAGACCTGTATGTAATCGAACCGATCAATGGAATGACAAAGTAATAAATAGACTCCAGATTTTTATGCAAAATAAAAAGTTTGTGCATAAATTGCAAGACGCAGGAGCTAAATATAGATTTATGTTCCTCATTAATAATTTTAATGTGGTGAAAATAATATATTAATACTCGTAAAGTCTTTTAAAATTTTCACTGTTTTAAATTGCACTTGCTCATTTCCGTTATAAATACATAAAATCCGGAGTCGAGTAATAATTATCGAACAATTAAAACGACGTCTATTACTTGTGAAGTCGTCTCATCGGATGCATATAATGATGCATAAAGTTGTCTCCTTGTCCATACACAGACGCGGGTCGAACGATAGTAGCAGTTGGAAATTCTTCTCTTACCGCACATTCCCCGTCCCATTTTGTTTTAAGTATCTCCGATCCTGATGGCAACATGAGCGGCTAGCAACGACAACATAATAGGATTCGTAAAATCAATTTGATCACCTTCATGCTTATAAATATCAATTTGATCAATTACTTTGGGTTCAGGATCGGCGTTCAAGCATGACACATGAACAAAATGTTCTACGCCGCATTGTTTAGCAAGTCTGGCTATAGTTCTAGCTCCGTGGGTGTTCACATCGTGCATAGTAAAGTTTCTGCTGTTACGGTCAGTGCCTAATAAGTTAATCACAACATTCGAATACTTGATAGACTTGATAATAGACTCTTCGTCTTTTAAATTGAAAGGATGAAACAGAATTTGTCCTAGGTCTCCGCACAACTTAAGAGGCAGCACGTCGTACGGGTCGCATCTGTGCGGTACTATTACCTGTGAAAAAAGACAGATTAATATGGTTTCAACCCTCTTTTTATAGAAACAACATCCAATACGCATATACAGAGCGAGTTATTTGAAGTCGTCATGTGACAAGACTTATCCTGTATATACATGTATATAGGATACACAAGAAACGTAGCAAGTTACTTGCCTGCGTACCGATTTTCCCAAGACGGTTGCATACAGACTTTCCAATAAAACCGTTCGCCCCGAACACTGTACATACTACTCCGCTGAAAGAACTACGACCTCCGGTACCTCTTTTCAAGCTGGCTGTAGTTGGATTTTTAATGATCCTCGGCTGATTTGTACAGTCACGGCTTTGTATAACTTGACACGCAGTGTATGCATTTTGGTTTTCTGAAACATACATTCGTTAATATTTCTGATCAACCATTACTAACTTAACAGATAACTAACTTCGTGTACGCAATTTTTTCTGATTAACTTTCTTCTATTTCGGAGCACTACGATTAATGTTCAACTCTTCGTTTTATAGTTATATAATTGTAATTCGTTGTCAACAAAGTGCACGGCATCGAAACAGTGCATCGCAAGAATGCAGTGAAACATATAGTGAACTATGAATGACGAATAGACTTCAAACGTAAAATGAGATATAAACAAGATAAATCAACTTACTAGCGGCTCGTACCACGGTTTTTGGAATCCAAGCCGCCATGTCTACGGCTATGGCATTCAGCCGAAAACTGACAGGAAGTCAGCAGTACAGAATACAGTGTAAATAGTGTGCTGTGAAGGCAAGCGAGTTTCGTGCTTCCTGCGTGCGCGCGAAATTTGAAACTGTCTTCTTTTAGCTTGGAGGGAAAGTTCATTTGAATCAATTTATAAAAATATATGTTTAATATTAGTCGATGATAGAATTTCCATTATTTGTAACAACTTATTGCTATCTGTCAGATAGCCTGTCAATTTCTGTTTTTCAATGACTCGCTAGCAACATGTGTTTTTCATTTACAAGCAAAATTACCTGCTTATTTAAAATACGACATATAGAGCAATATAGAGCGGTAATTTCATAGTTGTAAAACACCCGCAAAATTATACAATCAGGGACAATATTAAGTGGACACTCTTAAAAATCGCATAACTTTAAAAATTGGTCCAGAGGACTTGAATTTTTTAAAGATGTTAGACCGACTAGTTTGCTAGAGAATGAGTAAACAAGAATTTGTTAAGATTGCGATTGGTAGGAATCATACAAAATTTAAAAAATGATGTTTTTTCAACTATTTTATCTGAGCCTGTAATGTTAATTTAAAAAATGCGTTTTATAGATTTCGGTAACTTATATGCATACTGAAAGTTTCATCAAAACCGGTCAACATTGCAATGAGCTACATACGTTTAAAGATGAAATCTGCGACTTTCACCCTTGTCAGGGCATTTCGCCCTTATACATGATCTTAAACGTTTGTAGCTCAAGTTGTTGTTAAAGGAGCGGGGGGAATGCACATGAATTAAACAAAGTAATTAAGCCGAAATCAGATCATTCTTATTCTTTCTTTTTTCTTTGATCGTTAATGTTCTCATCGTACCGCAAGAACATGTAATAATACAATAGCCAACAATAACTCACTCCTACTGCACAATATATCGAGGTGATTGCCTGGGGCAGGAACGGCAATGCATTGCCAAATATCGATTTATGCAATACAGTTTGGTACACCGTCAAAAATGGTAGAATAACGACATAGAGAGTTTCGTGATAGCGAAGCAAACGTTGCTTGAACTTTCGCGACATGGCTAAGAAAGACGCGACCATAGACGTTAAGAGCATTAATATTTTTAACGGAGTCAAGTTGTTTGGATGAAGTAACGGCAGGAGAGCAGCGTGTCCAGCGCTGCTTAAAATTAAGAATACTCTCGCATCGTTTTTGTCTATCACAGCTAGAACACTGAAACACACAGTGAAAACCAGAGAGATTAGTTGAGAATTCTTCGTTTCTCGAGATTTACACTCCCGTCCATAAATCACTGGACACTTATCTTCAACAAAATGGTAATTTAAGAATACAAGCTTCCAGCTTGATTTTATTGTTTTATTTTGACTAGATGTAACTGTTATACGATATTTCAATGCAAAATTAAATATACAGTCAGATTTGATTTACATATTCTCTACATTCGAAAATATTAGTAAGTACCATTTTTATTTCATAATATAGGTCCTTTAATAACAAAAAATCGTCTGCACCCAAATTTGAATAAGTGTCCGGTGACTTATGGACGGGAGTGTAATAACTAGACAGCGGATTTTTATGCAAAATAAAAATTTTCTACCTGAATTGCAACAAACTGGAGTGAAATAGAAATTTATTTTCTTTCCTATAATATATAGTTGGTTGAGAATGATATAACAGTATACTTAAACTCTTCTAATGTGTTTACTATTTTAAATTACATTTACTCATTTTTGTCATAAATGCATAAAATCCGCTGTCTAGTAATAACTACGAGTCTCTTACCATAGTGGAATAATAGCAGTTAAGATAGCTTTTTCGTGTACATGCCAACCGAACATGAACGAACATAAAGCGCAAATCACCAGGCATCTGACGAACTGATTTGGATTTTGGTCACAACTTTTCTTGAAGAACAGGCAGTACAATGCAGGCTGCAATTCACGTTGTTATTAACAAATTCCGACAGGATGTACGCATTGTTGCTCAGATTTTCTTCAATTTACCGATATCGAGATAAGTGTTAGTAATAATGTTACAGCTGGAGTCGGCGTTGGTAATACAATTAACGACTGTTCCTGTACCAAACCACCAGTCATTACAGCCGTCTTTGTAACATTTATCCAACCTAATCGTTTCAAAATAATCGCTGCTACTTTATCCAAGCCTATGTACAGTGCCCACGCGTTCGCAGCCCAATACGCGTGTACCAGGCCTCTTTTAAATGGGAACAATCTCGACAATACCTGAAATAATCACGATTAATTGTACGAAATAACAAACACTGTTTTATTATTCTACCTGCGGCAATTGAGATGCAAACGGGCCAAAGGAAATGAGTAAAGTAGTCAATACTATGCCTGCCAGCATGCAGAAACGTTTAACAAAACGATCGCTGTTCACGCAGTAAGATTTTAACAACCAAACTGCGAAAACCGGTGCCACATACAGATAAATATGTTTCAAATTTAATAACAGAGCGAACCAAAGAGTTCCTTGCAGGATCGAAATCTGAAACAGAGCTCTTTAGTTTTAACAGAAAGATAACATAACACTTTAACGTATAAATACCTGATCATTCTTTTTGGATACATTCGCGACGGCTAATAGTAAAATGCCAAGTAGAAATCCATTATATTGGAAGTGTATATGATCCACTACCAGCAATCCCATATTGCACAATGATAAAACTACAAAAATTGCATAGCTATCGAAGGAGCTGCAGAACACTTTTCCAATTCTGAAATACACAAATAAACATATTAAAACAGGTCTTATAGTTAGACTGCGGATCTTTATGCCAAATAAAAATTGTCTGCATCGATTACAAGCCAGAGGAACCAAATAAAAAATTCTTTCTTCTTTTAATTATCTTTTTAAGCTGAAACTAATACACCGACGTTCTTATATCTTTCCAATATGTCCACTGCTTTAAATTGTACGTTTCTATTTTTGTCATAAATGCATAAAATCCACAGTCTACTTATAATAAATCAAATGACGACACAGTGTCTGGAAAGTTTCGAGAACGTACTCTCTAACTCCGTAAGCGAATAGTATGTCCATGAATATCACAGAGCCTCTTTGAAAAAAAATGGTACCGGAGGATGCATAATTTAAGTTGTCCACTCGAAGCATCTCGGAATCGACCAGCTTCGCCAAATGACTGAGGAAGTATTCGAACCATGCGAACAGCGGTGGATAATCTAGCGTCCATTGGGACTTGGAGTTGACGTACCATTCTTGGACGGGTAAAGTATGCGTTATGGCTAACCAGTTACGGTGCACCTCGAAATCTGTAGAACGACTAGAAGAAGTATAACGTATATAATCACTTGGAAAATAATAATAATACATTCAGTACACGTGATGGGAGAAACGTACTATAATGGGATCAAGAGTATCTTGAGACATGTGATAAGGACGAAAACTTGCAAGAGAACTTTGTCTGGGCTCCATTTCGCCGGCGTACTATAACCTTTCTTCGTTCTCTTCGATTTTGGAGCATCTTTACAGTTCGTTACAGTCATCACGATGGATATTAAATTTCGCGGAACATTTTGAGACACGTTCGAAAAGCAGACCGGTTACCTGGTGCTGCCAACGTGCTGCAACGTGCCAACGCGGCTCTCATTGACTTCTCTCTCTCCCCCCCAACTGTTTTCTTTCTATCTTACTTTATCATACACTACTGTGCAAAAGAAAATAGCAACCTATATAGAATAATTATAAGATATAATGACAAGCAATATCTTTACGTAGCAATTGTATTGTACAATGATTGATTTATTGCATTTGAAGTATTAGATAATCCGCAATAACACATATTCTGTTCTTATTTGATTTTTTACGCTTTTCTATTAGATATGGCCGGGTGCTTCTTTCTTTTGCACAGTAGTATATATATTTCCCTTCTCCTTCGCGCAACACTATCCGGGACAGGAGGGAAATGAAAGGATTATTTTTCAAACAAATTTTCTAGAAAAAATAATTTTATTGTTATTTAACTTATATAACATCAGCATGTTATTAAATATCGGTTCTCCTCAATTCTTTTTACTTTACAATATAACATACAAAAAGAAAACTTCGCACATCTTTCGTTCGAAGATGTTTCTGATCTTTCCAGCGCCAAACTGTGACAAATCAAAAACCAAGCACGAACAGACACTGATAACTTGGAAAACCGATCGTGACCACTAGAAAAATGATTGGCTACAAAATTATCTGGTAGAAATTACCTCGTATTTACAATATAAATACACAATCAGCTGGGGGTCAAATGCTAGTAGAAAATTGGCACTGGAAGGATTCAGGAAATAATACGTCCAAACGCCTGAATCATTTTTCTCTACCGTAGAGCTCGTGGGTTTCGATCAAATATTACCAGAATACATATGTACAAATCAGTCGCATGCAGTTATCAAAGACTGCGCGTCCAGCAGACTCTCCGTGGCTAACATCGAACTGTTTATTATGGGAGTGCTGACCGTGTTACCAGTTTTCTTATTCGAGAACGGATAAAAACTGTCTATGTTCATTTGAACGCTATAGCTGCTCGTCTTTACAACGGACGAATCGCAGTTCTCGTTTATGCTTATTTTCAACCGGTTCACGCTGTTCCGAAGTAACCTCGCATACAGTTCTATGTGGTTTTGTCCGCCGTTGCGTATCTCCAAAGGTGGTATCCACCGGAAGTAACATTGAGCCCATAATTCGAGGCTCACCACATTGTGCTGGGGCTTTATTATGCTTTTTTCTGTTACGTTTGTTTCGCGAGAGCTGTACAGAGGATTATAAAACAACAATATGTCCTGTTCACTGAACTGTTCTCTCCAATCCCAGACACTTCGAAGAACCAAAGGATTACTTGGCTCCTAAAATACAAAACTCGTTTTCAGCATCTAAATAGCGCGCGGAACTACTTAATTATATTTCGAATGTTTACCGTAGCTGCCGTCACCCGATCTTTCTCGCAATTAAAAATAAATGTATCAAAAATTGAAACGTGAGCAGCGTCCCACAATGTTGTCAGGTACGTTTCCGTGAACTCGAATTCCGCGGGAAATTGTTGACACAGTTGCCAGACACAATCAAGGTATAAAAGGAACACCGGAGACTGAAATAGAAAGGTTTGTACATTTTTAACATGATCGCATATTTCATTTAAGAAGATTGAAAATGTTTCGTGTATATATATGTACCTTCTCGGATTTCCTTTTGGCAATATGACCTAATCTATCACAAAACGGATGCCCACCGGCAATCCATTCTTTCTGCAAAAGCGACTGAAACCCGTTTATGGTCCGGAAGTATGGGTCCAGTAATAATTGAACTAAGCTCGATACAACACAACAAATATCCGCGCCAGCACCTTCTGAAAGATCGGACCATTTCAAATCAGTGGAACAGATTAGGACGGCAGCGATTCGAGATGCTCACCTTGTAAAATAACGGAGGATCCTAAATGAAGATGCTCGCAGGCTTCGACAGCTTTTTGCAAACAATACGATATATGCTTCAACCATTTTGTGTTCTCTACCAATGAGTAGAAATTGTTGTCTTGAAGCCAGAATTGCCTGATGTTCTCTGAACAGAACAGAATCTATTAGAATACGGATAAATTTCTGGAAGTATGCGGAAACAGGTAGAAAAATGCTTACCCGGGGAACAGAGATTAGCAAATTTGGAAAAAGACGCGGCTATCAACTTTATATTAATCTCTTTATTCAATTCTAAAACGAACGGCGCCCTTTTTTGGGGATGGCTCTTGCGGACGTTCTCGAACAGAATATTTTCTTGCATTCTGTTGGTGATCAAAGGCGAGAGCTCGGACATTTTGACTAACGCCGCACCGTGCGCGCTCGACCAAGACCAAACTGGTGGATGGTTGCCTTGAAAGTGTTTAACCGCGTCCATTAGTTGACTGTCCGTGATGGACGCCGGTACAATTATGTATCGCGACAAGCTGCAAACGAATCGGTCATTCTTTTGTATTCTATTCGACGTGGGTTTCATTACAGATGGCATTTACCTACGACAAAGCTTGAAATCCACGTTAACCGTAGACAGCCTCCAAAATTTTCTAAGCTTCTCGTTACTTATTGTTCTCTCTAATTCGTTATGCCAATCCGATATATCTCGGAACAAGCGTACAGCTTTGTCAAGACTACTATAATAAGCTTCCGCGTAATCGTAAGCGAATAACAAGTGATGTCTGCTCGGAAAAGCATGGTGTAACAGTGCGGTCAACAGAGTTTTCCCGTGTCCTATGGGTGAAAATTTAAAGGAAAACGACCACGTTCGTAGGTTCTGAAATCCATAATGTGACTTGTATACCATGGACTATGTTGCATTACCGGTAATAGACAAATATAAAATGTTTACTTTGCAAATAATAAATATCCCTTTCACTTTAGACGGTACGGTATTGCCAGGTACCAGTCTTCTTTTTTTATCATTCACAGTTATATAAATATGTTCTATGTTCGTTAAACACGTATCCATGTAGCCGTAAAGATGATTCTGTTGGCGCACCATATCCTGTGAACAAGATAGGAAGATAGTCGTTTAGATAGTCGAGAGAGGCGCTTCGAGAGGCTACTTACGTCTTCGTTCGTGTCGTCCGTCGTGACAAAACTGAGCTTGAAGTTCGTAACAGATAGATTGCCGGAGGTCCCTTGCTTCAGGTCGCTGACAGGTGAAAACATAAGAACGCTCTGCGCACTGGTGATCCGAATCTCGCCGGGAAGTAATTTGACAGTGTTTTCGGATAGAGAATTACGACGACTGGAACCTAGTGGCTGTGGAGAAATGCATAATTTTATGGAAAACAGATAGAGTAATAGGACCTGGACAGAAATATGTTTTATGATTAGAGAATTCAGAAACTATCTTTTTTATTTTGCATTTTTTGCATAATGCATATGTTTTTGTGTTTTATACTTAAAAACGTGCGCAATAACTTATTGCATAACGAGATGAACTTGCACAAAATTGAATATTTATTAAAGCTCGTCTAAGCACTTTGCCTGCCACAATAGAAAAATTGTTAACAGTTGGTTTGCCGTTAAATGTTTCTGTGGGAATATACACAAATTACATTAATCATTTAAAAGACATACCCGGCGATCGTCGAGATAAAATTAAGAAAAAAGTAATCACTGTCATAGGAAAAAATATTGGATTAACGAAAATTAATACAAATTTCAAATATTTTAAACAATGAAACCTACTGAAGTAAATACAAGTACGCACCGCTTACATCGTGAGATGTGGAGCGATCCGCATATAAATTAATTTTTACGGAAAAGCGTCGTCAATTAAACATCATCCAATTTGGAAAAAATGCTTGTCATTTACTGTAACTCGAATTACGATATGTCACAATAATCGTAAAATGTATTGTTAATGTTGTATGTTTTCCCTGCATATTTGCATATTTTTCGTGCATAAATCGCATATGTTTCTTACATATTTATCGTGCATAAACATCCGGAATCTAGTAACAAGTTATTACTAATACACAAGACTGCGTATCTTTATACGAAATAAAAATTGTCTGCATCGATTGCAAGAAACTTAATGATTTTAATAGAGGAGAAATCATATATTGACATCTTTAATTTGTTAAATTTTACAGCAATTTTGAATTTTATCTACTCAATTTTCCTATAAATGCATAAAGATCCGCAGTCTACTAATAACGTTCGATCAACGGTATTGCACCATAGTCGGAAAGCTCTCGGTTGAGGTTATGTTTGAATGTTTACATGAGAAGATCACCGACAAACAATTGCGTACCTGCATTTCGTGTTCCTCGAGGCCCACGTAGCTTATGAAATTGTTGCAGCTTTTGCTTTCCATCGTGAACGCGTGAGTGATCGGCATCGACCGTGTGAAAATAAAACCATAGAAAACAGAATATATCCCTCGACATAAGCTGCGGTTCCTTTTAGTTTCCACTTAATTTTCCATTGTCGCACGAACGCTGATGATTATTCAATCGTCAATGTTCAAGGCATTTTTTTACGAGTGTCACGAGGAAGATTCTCACTTTTCGGGCCCAAACCAGGCCGCGGTACAACCCTCCGTACAAATCATCCTGAACAACTCCTCTATGTCGTCCTCCTCCTCGTCCGTCGTTTTCGTGCTTTATTCATATCGCAATATCGTTAGCTACATAGACCAACATAGATTCTATATAGCTATAGCTGCTAGACCTTGAGACGATGTTCGCCTGTTCGCCGCGGCCACGATATGTCACGAGAACTTCGCATCGTGTAACGTGATCTTATGGTTTCTACCATAGACTATATAAGTATACTTATAAACGGATAACATGCCTTGTTCCAAGATTATATCGTCTCAGATGACGGATGTGGGCAAAGTGCTATACATATATATATATAAAATGTTTGCATTGTATGTACATGTAAATACACAACGCTATCCACCATTTTGAATTATTTTGTGACGTGCTTGTGGACACCAGATACTCCGTTATCTTGGAACACTGCGTCCTATGCATATCCTATACCTATGCCGGATCTATAAGTGTATATGGCCTACCAAGAAACGATGTAAAATAAATTTCAGAGATAAAAATAATAAATATTTATTCATCGATGACCAATATACAAAACCATGAATAAACGAGAAGTGGAAGGCTTCTTATTTCAGTACAATACACTCAGATCCTGGCCCTTCTTTCTATGTTCGAAATGCGCCTCCGCGATTTTCAGAAATTGCGGTCTTTGCAAAAGACTATAGGCGAGAGAAAGCATCTGCAATGCCTTGTTTTGTACACGATAGACGCCACTGCAAAAAATATCGTGTCCCAGTTCTAAGCAAGTGCCGAAATCGCATTCATCCGCTGCGATTGTCGCCAATCTTAGAACTTCTTCGAGTTTTGAAAATGGTGCTTTCCTTTCTTCCGGCGTCCGAGCATCTTCTATTTGCTGTAAAATTTTCTTTAATTCCGCTGAAATAAAGACAGGAGTTAAAGTTCAAGTTCTATAGCTCTAACTAATAATTTTCTATATTTTCTGATAACTCACTGTCCGTTACTGCCAGCTCCCTGTACCCCAGCTCAGTTTTCTTATTGTATGGTACCACTATTCCAGCTTTGTGAAAAGTTCTCGCGACAACTTTCTCTTCTCTATCTTGCATTCTACTCGACTTTTGGTCCAATGTTATATTTTTCTCTCGAGCATAACTTTTCAATTTTTGCTGCAACTGCCTTATCCGGGTCTTCTCAAACGGATTAACCAGTTTTACTTTCTCTCCTAGGTATGTACTGGAATATAAATTAAAACTAACTATTCGAGAAACGAAGAAACACCACGATTTTCATGGTTTAATCATTTTCTTACTGGAGCGCGCCAAATACGTTTTCAGCTACCGGTTCAATCGCGCAACTTGCAGTTGCTTTGTTCTTCGCCACAAATACAGGCCTTTCTGATACATCGTCTCTCCAGTAACCGATGTGCAAATGTTCTTTACCATCAACTTTCATGATAGTCTGTAAAAAAAATCATATTAATATCAATCGTTTCTCAAATCGTAAAAAGAAAATAGTTGAACTTCTTACTTGGAATTCTGGTGGATCATAATAGTACCTCCAGTGCCTAAGTAGAGATTTTCCATCGTCAACTTTGGAACTTAGAAATTTCTCGTTAAATACATCATAAGGACCAACAAGTTGTAATTGTACATGTTTAAAGGCATTCAAAGGATCTTTCTCGGAAATGGTCTTACAAAACTCGTACAATTGAAAGAAATCTTCTGGCATTTCTGTCAAGAACAAACAAGAAATTGTCTGTGCCTCGTTTGGGAGTACTTTGTCGTCTTTGAGACTAACATTAGAGTCTTTTAATAAAGATGCGATGGTAACTCGAGTGGATACATCTTTTACATGTTTTTCGTTATCCGAATCTGATTCTTGTTTCGTAGGTTCAATACATTCTTCGGTTTTTCCTATGTTCCGATTGTTATCAATTACCGAGAAGCCTTTGTCCATCTCTGTATCATCTTTCTTCTGTACTTTCTTCTTAGAAGAGTCCTCCGATTCTTCGTGGTTCTCGTGTTTCTTCCTTTTCTTGCTAGGAACTGTACGTCTAATGTCTTTCTGTTTCTTCTACAAATACAAGAGTACAATGCAATACCTTTTCCCTTGTTTGCGTGAGTTTATATGGGAAAAAGAATTGAGAAAGAAAAACAGAGCATCAGAATACGAATTAAAAATTGTGTGTGAAATGTGCAGTGTAAAACGTACAAAATAATGTGATATATAGTATCGTACCGTGTCTTTCGAAGGTAGATGTTTATATTTCTCGTGATGAACCGCATTCTTCTGATAACATTTTGCTCCATATCGACAAGGAATCCGCGTATCTTCCTTATACGCTTTAAATTGTTCCTCCTCGGTGTCGGACATCTTTTATGTATACTTATATATATTCGAGTAAGAGTTTCCCGCGAAGAATGAGGCTATATTTGCGAAAAGAATATATTGTAGACATGAATTTCTGATATGGTATATGTACAATAATTATGAGTTCCTTTATTAATACGTTATTGTCCTTGTAATTACATATCTTCGGATTATCAAGAACCGGAAGTATTTCCGGCAATATAGGGAGGCAATACCTGGCAATACCTCCCCGCTATTTCTCTCTCTCACTCTTTGTACCCTTAGATATGGTCTATTTACACTATTCAAATTCTATCCAGTTTTAAATTTAATTTATTCAATATAAATTTATTCCCTCAATTTTAAAATTTGAAAATTGTGAAATTTGCTTTTCATCCGGAAAATTGGGAAATTGTGGTCGATCGTTTCAAGGAAAATATGCTGCAATGAAACCAAATTGAAAGTAAATTGAAACCCGAAGACGATAGACTCATTTAGGATCGTAAGAGAATTTGAGAGAATTGATACATTCCGATTAGTAGGTCGACGAAAAGGTCAATTTTTAAAATGCTTTCCCGTGGAAGTTTATTAATTTTTTGGAGTCATATGGAAGCTGGAAGATTACTCTATTTAGTATTGCAGGAAAATTCAAGATAATGTACAAAGGTAGTAGAGTACTTGAGTACTAGAGTAGGCTGTGGATAGAAATATATATTTAAAGAGGCGGCAACGCTGTCTGCATGTAAGTTGTGACGCTGTATAGTCGAGATCGAAATTAATAAGAGTTCCACCTTTGATGTTTTTACTCCGTGTTGGTACAGTTAAAATTTAACTTACGTAGTTCGTTTCAAATTTCTCAATTTTTCGGATAAAAAGTGAAGTTCCCAATTTTTCGGATGAATTTGCCTTACAATCATTTACAATTAAACCATGTAGTCTAAGAGTACTAGAGTAGGCTGTGGATAGAAATATAAATTTAAAGAGGCGGCAACGCTGTCTGCATGTAAGTTGTGACGCTGTATAATCGAGATCGAAATTAATAAGAGTTCCACCTTTGATGTTTTTACTCCGTGTTGGTACAGTTCAAATTTAACTTACGTAGTTCGTTTCAAATTTCTCAATTTTTCGGATAAAAAGTGAAGTTCCCAATTTTTCGGATGAATTTCCCTTACAATCATTTACAATTAAACCATGTAGTCTAAGAGTACTAGAGTAGGCTGTGGACAGAAATATAAATTTAAAGAGGCGGCAACGCTGTCTGCATGTAAGTTGTGACGCTAGTCGAGATCGTAAACATGAAAAATTTCAATAAGAGTTTCACCTTTGATGTTTTTTACTCCGTGTTAGTGCAGTTCAGTTCAAATTTGACTTACGAGGACGTAGTTCGTTTCAGATTTCTTTGAATGGCAGCTAATCGAGCCACAAAAGAAACATGTCCATTAATGTTACTGTCAACGGAAACCCTTTAAATATAAGGCAAGGAAGAATGGCGTTGTCCGATTTAGATCAAATTAAGAAAAATGAACGGGACCGGCGTCGGAGGTTACGTTTGGAGCAGGTACGTATTTGTTAAAATATAATTTAATAATTAAACTCTATGAAAACAAAAATATTTATAAATAATAATATATATAATCATTTATATTCGTAGGTAAGGCAACAGTCGAAAGAAATATCGGATAGACTTTTGGATCGTGTTAAGAATATAACTAAGCAAGAGCAAAAGAAGCTGGAGAGTAATGATAATTTGAGTTCGAGGCAGTTGTTTAATGAAAAAATTATGGAAATCCAACAAAAATATCAAGAGGACATGGCAGACATCGGTCTGGCACATTTGTCTGCGATGTTAGAGCCTGATCACGATCAAATCGTACAGGAACAAGAAAGAAAGAATAAATTAGCAGCGTCGAAAAGAGGAAGAGAAGCGGTGAAACAAATTCATGAGAAGCAACAGGTAATTTCTACTGTATACAGTTACTTAGGTTTTCAATCTTAGTACATCATATTACCTAGATTAACCCTTTGCGGTCAAACTAGGTCAACAATCTAGATCAACAATCTGTTAAAATTCATAAAAGTATAAGTAAAATCCGTGTAGAAAGAATCGGCGGAACAACAACACCAAAATCGACTGCGCCAAGTACGGGAATTGGAGAACCTGAGGTCCACATTGGTTGCGAAACTTCCTCGTGTGACCCAGCCGGAGGCAGACGTTACAGTGAAAGAAATCGACGAAGGAAATAAGCACAGAAAATCTGCTAAGAAAAAGACAAGGAAACAATGTTTTAAAAAGTCACCGGGAAAAGTTACAAAATCATATGCAAGGGTATAGTAGTTGGATATTAAGATAACTAGACTGCGGATCTCTACGCAAAATAAAAATTGTCTGCATCGATTGCAAGAAATAGAAACTGAACTGAATGTTATTTTAGTGGAGAAATCGCATTGACATCTTTAATCTTTAAAATTTCCCAACAATTTTGAATCTCATCTACTCAATCTTGCTATAAATGCATAAAGATCCGCAGTCTAAAGATAACAGTAAATGTATTGGTTCTTGAAATAGAACTGTCTAAATACACGAAGCTAGAGTTTACGCATCGATCGACTTATTTTACAGATCGTTTCCAGTGATTTAAAGACACGCTCGCCTCGTTTACAATCGAGACAACAGATGTTGCACAACGATCCAAGAAAGGATATTGGAAGATCAGAAGAACAATCAGTTGCTACTTCAGCTACAATTCCATGTGCGTTAAAAGGTACAATTACATCAAACGCTGAAGAAATTGTGCTCGAACTCGAACACGATCAAATTCCAGAGAAAGCGACACCAACTTCAGCTGCTGCGTCTGCAGAAGTTGATAAAATATTAAGGTGTGCACCGTGTAATTAGAATTTCAATATGAAACAGTAGTTAAAACATCTTTCTCGTATTACAGATACAATCCACAGGATTACGTACAGCCAGCATCAGCTTCAACTTCTAGCAGCGAAAGCGATAGCTCTAGTTCATTGAGCAATAATTGTTTGTGTCTGCCTACTAACACTGAACAATCGAAATGTATAAGAACGCCAAAACAAAAAGTTAATTCCTCGGCAAATGATAAAGTACAATTATATGATCATAGTAAGCATCAAAGTAATGTATATAATAAACCAGTTGGTGTAGTTGAAAAGATACATGCATGGACCGAGGTTTGTAATTGCAAGCAAAGAAAAGAAATTATTTATAGTGTAGTAGATACACTGAATTTGCAGCGTACAGAATGCGTTATCCAACATTGACATTTCTAAATTTTTGAATGATTGTCGCTTGAATTGAATAGTTATAATTATACTGCGGATTTCTATGCACACTAGAAAGTTTCCAAGTAATTTTCCATCATTTTCGCACGTCTTAAATAAATGCATGAAATCCGTCTAGTTATGATTAGACTGCGGATCTTTATGCAAAATAAAACATGTTCGCGTTGATTGCAGGATACAGGAGCCAAATAAAAATTGTATTCTTCTTTCAATTATCCTATTAAGCTGAAACTAATACATTGATGTTCTTAAATATTTTTAACATGTGCACTGCTTTGTACGTGCACATTTTTGTGATAAATGCATTAAATCCGCAGTCTAGTTATGTTATTGCGAGATACGTATACGGTTTCAATGATGGATAATTCATTCTACATAACTATGTTCGTTAACATTTATAAATCTGTGTAGCCAAGCGCGATAGACTTAGCTCAAGAGATCGAAAAGTCTGAAGCGGTGAAATCGCACGTAATGGAAAGTCGTAAAGCCACAGCTCAAAAGCGTGGCGAGGATGCGGTGTTGCGAGAAAAAGTGCGACGTGATTATCAAACGCTTCTGCAGAATTTGAATCATCTCGCGGTAGAGGAGCGTAAATTGAAGGCGAATCAAGCCGAGCATTATCAGGTATTTGTCTGATTTTGAATACTATCTTTTGTTGTCGATGTTCAATTCACTGTATTATATTCACGTGTTGCTAGAACGACGTGCATATATTACAAGAACGAAGAAAAATGTTGAAGGACCAGCATAAGAAGAAGCTGAACCGTGCGCTGGAAACACTGTTGCCTGAAGAATGTACAGTACAATGCCCGTCGTACCCTATAGAAAGACAAATCACTCTAATGCCTAGAGAAAGAGAGAAAGACGTTGACGTGAACGCTGTCTGGGAAGACCAATGTTGTGTCAGCGAACGTTCAGACAGCAGAGCTGTGCAAAGCAGAAGAAAAGAACCAGAGACTTCGCGAGAGGAACAGATATTGGACATGTTGAAGAAGGTTGAAAAGCAGAAACAGCTTTTATTGAAAGAGTTCGGAGCTGATTTGCCAAGCAACATATTCAACGCAACGATGAAGCCTTTGTTCGAGAAAGATAAATCGATTCAAGCAGAATCAACTATGCATCAGGCTTCGCCGATTCAGCAAAGACCGTTGTCGCCAGAGATTAAAGTGATAAGTGCACCTTGTTGCAGCGAAAGTAGCCAGAGGGACAAGACAGAGACGAAAGAAAGCTCGTTCGTGAAAAAAGTAGAAATCGCTGTGCAAACTATCACGGAAGCGAAACGCGACGTGGTTCAAGACAAGAGTATTCAAGTAGAGATCGCGCAAGAAAAAAGAAGCGACCCTAAGACGTCTAACGATGACGTTGACAAGGTTCCTAGACACTACCCGTTTGAGCCAAAAATTACAGTCATCACTCCGGAAGGGAACAATGACGACTCGACAAGCTCTACGTTCGCGAATACGTTGAACGACACGGATAATCAGAATTTCGAACCAATCGCTAAGAAACAAAAGCACAAGAAGGTTACTCCTAGAAAAGAGAAGCAAAAGTGTTTAGCCAGTGTAAGTAGGACGTCGTCGTTTACGAAGAAGCTACCGAAAACGTTGTCGTCGAGGTCGCGTCTGCACGGTTTCTGCAGGAAATCTTCCAGTTCTGCCACAAGTACGCCTAAGGAGAGAATTAAAATATATGTTAATAAGACCGGGTTCAATATCGAATTGAATCCAGTTCAAACGCCAGAGGTGGCTGTAGATGCATGCACGCAAAGCTCCCAGATGCGGTCCACAGGCGTGCAACATCCAACAGATACGAAATCGTATAGTGTTCGATCGCAATCGACACAAATCAAAATGCGGGATATCTCAGACTCGTCCACATCTTTTGCTAGTCTTGCACCGATGAAGCCTAGAAACATTCTCGAAGCGTTAAGCAATAATATATCTGTTCTTGAGATGTTAGACTCTTCGACGAATGAAAGTATGAAATTGCTACGGAGGGATATTACTCCGGTGTCGACGCCAGAAACTCCATCGCCGCGTACCATGACAATGCCTTCGAACGTGAATTATGCTGCTAGATTCAATAGAATGCTTAGATACACATCGATAGACTCGCAAACGAACGATAGCAGTATTCTGTCGTCGAAAACAAATCAGCCGATGACGACAGATTCGTCTTGTTTCCAACAGAGAGAACGATTACCTCAACATATGAGAAAACATTCTTCGAAGCAAACCGTTCCTTCGAACGGAGCTTGCTCCTGTGAGAATCCAGAATGCAAATTCATGGACGCGAAGTTCCATCACATTCGCGACTACGCGTTGAAGAACTGTCCCGAAATATTGCAGAAGTACGAGGACCTTCAAACTATGTGTACGGAAAGAATCGTGTCGTTAACGAATCTCATCGAGAAGGTTCGAAATGATCAGAAAGGTATGGTACAACGTTTCAGCATTGGAATGGAGTTTATAAGCTATATTATAAAATTGTAGATGATCTGCGGATCTTTATGCAAAATAAACATTGTCTGCATTGTGATCGCAAGAAATAGAAACTAAATTGAATGTTATTTTTAATAGAGGAGAAATCATACATTGACATCCTCAATATTTGAAACTTCAAACTTTTTGACCACAACAATTTTGAATTTCGTCTACTCAATTTTCCTATAAACGCATAAAGATCCGCAGTCTAATGATTATAAAGAAACATGAAAAAGTTAATAATTCCACGATTGTTTTAGGGGTGGAGCTTTCAATAATAGATCCAGCCGACGAAACCAGTTTGATGCAACTACCTCCACAACAGGACATCAATCTACAAAGCGTTCGCGATCTCGTTGAGAACATAGAAGCGATTCATAAGCAACTGGCAAAAACGCTCGCTGAATCGCAAAATATTATAAAGAATAAAACGGTTTCGACGCAAGACTGCAATCAGCTTGACGAGGCAAATGTTGAGACTCAAACGAACGAAGACGTACAGAAGATCACGTCTCCGTGCGTAACGGCGAAAGTAGACGAAGAAAGGGTGAAGGCTAAGCCAAGAATTATAAGCGACAAAAGAGTTAGCATACAGCTGGACAAGTACTATGTACAGCAAAGACAAAACAGATTAGAGCAAGCAACGCAAGACGATAATTCCCGGCACACTTCAAAGTCACGCGACGAGGAGATGATAGAAACGTTGTCGCAAGAGATTCTAGAGCAAAGTAAGAGTCTTAAAAATAATTTACTAGCGACGAAAGAGCGTATCGATTCATCGGTAGGTCATACGCTTCAGACGGACGTTGTCGACTCTAAGAGCGATTATCCTTTGAGCTCGACAAGAAATGAGACAAATACGCAAGTACATTCTTCTAAAGAGGTAACTACACTTTACTCCGCCAGCTTTATTATTTAAAAAGAAAGAAAACCATTTGAATTTGTTGGACACATGCGCCAACCTAATGATCCAGAATTATTTTATTTCATCTTGTTACGAACTTGTTTAGGTAACAGGAACTAGAGATTTTGTTCCATTACTCGCGGACATTCCAAAATTATCAAAACTAGTAGACACATCTCTGCATGCCAATGGGAGAAGCAAACCACCGGTAAGCCTGCTTAGCGGACCATATAGGTAAGAGTTTTTATTCTATTAAGAGGTAGACTCGTTTCTAGGATTGCAAGGGATGCGCCTTCTCATTTCTAGACAATACAAGGAAGGGGATTTTCAGTAGTCAAAAGCGCTAGATAAAAGATCAATCTAGGCCACAATCGCCCTCAAAAGTTCTATTTTTACGTTTACGAGGCGTGATTTGTATTATTCGGCAGCATGTAGCTGCCGCAGCTTTATGCTTCCGAATAATGAAAATTACGCCTCGTAAACGTAAAAGTAGGACCTTTGAGAGCGATCGCGGCCTAGATTAATCTTTTATCTAGTGCTTTTGTTTACTGAAAAAACCCATCTTTGAAGCAACCTTGCAATCCTGGAAAAACGAGTCTACCCCCTTAACTGAACTATTAAGCAAACTGGCTTAGATCGGAATGTTCCGTTCACTTGGATCGCGACTTTACTGTATTACACTTTTTACGTATGCGATCTCTAAGCGAAAATTGAATTTCAGGACCGAGATCGGATCGTCGTTACACGAGCTATCAACGATAATGGAGTTCGATACGCCGGACACTGTGAACAAAAGTCAGAGTAACGTTAAATCACCAGCATCAGTGAGAAAGATTGCAGAGTCACGAGCGACTAAAGTCGTAATAAATCCAACGGAACATGTAGCTGGTTCAGTGAACACACACGATCGACAACAGTTTACAAAGTCTTACGATCCGTCCACGTCGATGTTATCGTCAGCAGTTGCGGAACATAGCGTACAAACTGCCGCGACTCGGTTCGATTCTCCGAGAGGATCGAAGACTGTGATTCCCCGAACGGAAGGCAAAGAAACCATAAATAAAAAGTTGCAATGTGATACGCAAAGTAAAAGATTATCGCCGAAGGAACAGTTCCAGTCGGGAATGCATTCTACCGAAATTAATATAAATGGCGAGAATAAAAATAACGACAGAATAACGTCGACAAGCTCGAACAGTTTCTCCGGACTGTCCGGGATTTCGCAAATAGCTAGCACGCCGTCGTCCGAACTATTAAAGTATGCATCTTCCCCGGAAGAAATGGAGATAGCACTTAAAAAGCTTGGCCTAGGTTGGGCGATAACGACATTGAAAAAGACGAGAGAAGCAAGTGCCTTGAGCTCGTCATCTGCTTCCGATGATCGAACACCGATAAATACTGGCAAGAGAATATCACCTGTTAAAAAGCAATTCGAGAGTAATTACGCCTTACCAGATTTCAGCGATGTGTCTTCGATATCCGTGAAAGAAGCTAGTAAGAGCACCGAGCATGCGGTGCTTCTCAAAGGGAGAACATCAACACCGTTGCACTCGAAATTACACGATTCGAATTCGAACAGCGCGATAACGAACACTAGTAGCACAAACGTTTCTGAGAACTTGCAGGAACCCAGCGAAGGTTTGATCATTCCTGATATCGCCCTTACCAGTTCGAAAACTAATATCAAAAGGCTAGAGAATCTTTAATATATATATATATATATATATTTTTACTTATCGATTTACACCACGAAACGTTGAAAGACACATAATAAATTAAGATAAATTATATTTCTAGCGAGTACGAAAATTCATCGTTTATATTAAAGATCAATAATACTGATACCTTTACAGTGTTCTTTTACTTTTAGTATGTAACCCGCAGTCCGAGGGAAATTGTTGAAACTGAAAATGAGTATATATTCCAAATAAGTATTGAACTATTCAGTGTTTACAACGACCATTGCCTCGCTGCAAAAACCGGTTCTCGTACGATCACCGAAGTTAAACAGCGATGGGCGCAGGCAGTGCTTGGATGGGTAACCGCTCGGTACACGCCGGGGGTTGTGACCCCCCCCCTGGGTACGCGCTGCGTGTTGTTGGCAAATAGGTGGTTCGGAACCCGCCGTAATAAAAAGTAGGTCCCGCTGAAATTAGGCGATAGTGAGAGTGGTAAATGGATTTGAAACCCTGAGGGGACCAAATATCATTACACACTATTCAGTGTTTAAAAATAATAGCTGTTTATTAACCATATTACCTGGTTTCGCGCAACTTGGAAGTACATTTCAAACGAATTTTTTTCTTCACACGAACTTGATATACAATTTAATGTCGCCGTTGGTAAAGGTGTACACATACTAAAACAGCGATATTTTAGCTGTCCTTGTTGAAAATTATTTTTATACTTAGCATTGTAGAATTGTATTTTAAAGATTGTATATTTTAATAGCGTATGGGAATCGACAAGGAAACACTTTAGATTGACGTCTTCAAAGGTAAAAAAACTATTATTATAGATTATATATATATATATATGTTTTGGATTCTTTTAAGAAACGCACTGATCGAAAATAATGTTTTGATGTATATTTTGTGTGTATATTTTGAATGAATTGGAAATAAATCTTTTTGTATAATCTTCTGTATTACATTCATTCGAACAATTTCGGCCGAAAAGCATGATCGGTAAGTGTACACATTTACTGCATGCTGTCATAATGTAGAAAATAAATCAGCACAACGTTGTTACCATCCCAGACACACAATGTAGAAGTTCCGCGTATAACAATTTTTTTTGTACATTTTCTTTTTAAATATAAAGTTCACGGCTTTAACGCTATCATCGTATCGTTTTCTATAACAGTTATAAAAATGTTACGCCCCAGCTACACGCTTGATAAAACTGTTCAATAAAACCTTTGAACATTCTTTATACAGGATAAATTACCTAAACATACATATACGTAAGCATAAATTTAATCGTGCGTGCAATTAACATGTCCCGCAAAATATTTATGAATAAATCTATTTCATCTAACCATTGTAAATCATAGAATATTAAGTATACCAAAAAAACGGCTTTTAACACGTCGACTGTCGAGCTATTTTGTAATCGAAACTGCAGAGTCGCGATTACTTCCTGAAGCGATTACTTCCTGAAACCGTTTAAATCCTACAAATGTAAATGAAGTTTAGTTTAAGCAATTGGATTATGAACAAAATTCATTTCTGAAACTTCAGATGAGAAACTATGTCGCTCGCACATGACCGGCACCGGCAGTCAACGTGTTAATATCACACTTATTGAGAATATTTGTCAAATATAGAAGTCAGCGTTAAATTCATTATTGCACTCTAACGATTCCCATAAAAACATTAAAAACGTTAACATTACACATATAGAATAAAATGAGTTAAACGAGAAAGAAAACATTGACATTGATATTTATACAAAATTCATTAACTACTTACGAATAATAAATACATTTAAAGTTCGAATGATTTTTTTGCTAACATCTGTAATTATCTCTTAACATTTTAAATGCTTACACGCGTGTCGTACATTCCGTATAAGTGTAGGCTTTTTCATGAAGGCATATTCGAAATGTTTACATAGACAATTTGACTTATAAATAATCATGAACTTAAAATAAATAACGAAATTCAACTCCATACATCGCTCGAATAACGTTTTTGTGAATCCATCTTCTTAATGTATGTAGCTGCATCAAGCTCCGCCATCTTTCCTTTCTCCATCACAACTTTTAGTAATATATTATGTACGTCGCGCGCCATGTTTTTGGCGTCACTGTAATAAAATGAAATGTATAATCATAGAGATGTTCTTTCGAAGAATATATAAGATTATCCTCTGAGAATGAAATACTAACCCACAGACATAGATATGGCCGTTTTGTTCGCCGATAACTCTCCACAGTTCGTCCTTATTCTTTTCCAGTAAATGTGTAACATACACTTTGTGATCTTGCTCTCTGCTGAATGCATTGTGCATAGTCAGAGTGCCATTTTTCACATATTCTTCGAGTTCTTCCTTGTATAGGAAATCTTCGTCCCGTTTCCTACATCCGAAGTATAGAATTGTGTCGCCGACTTCCTTGCCTGGAAAACATAAATATCGATAGATATTATCAGTTTTACCATTCTTACCACTTCTCGTCCATAAATCATCGGACACTTAATTAGCTTCAACAAAATGGTGATTAAAGAATACAAGCTTCCAGCTTGATTTTATTGGTTTATTTCGATTAGATGTAGTTATTGTTATTATACGATAATATTCAAAAAAAGAGATTGAGAAATTTAGACAGCTCTAAATTCAAAAAATTAGAAAATATAAGAATGATGATTAAAATTTAGAAAATATAGGATATTTTTTGGTCAGATTTGTGATTTACGTGTTCTCTACATTCGAAAAAATTAGTAAGTACCATTTCTATTTCATAATATAGGTCCTTTAATAACAAAAAATCGTCTGCACCCAAATTTGAATAAAAGTTCCAAAATTGAAAGATCAGACTCGAGAGAGCTATGCAGGAACGCAAATAAAAGATATTAGAAAATTTGGTAAATTGTACCTTCTCGTTTAGCGAAATCACGTTCCTGGATAAATGCTCTGAACGGTGCAATACCAGTGCCCGGACCAACCATCACAACTGGCGTGGACACTTTGGTCGGCAAACGGAACTGGGATTTTCGCACGAAAATGGGAACAAAGCACGGTGGATCGGATGGGTGCTTCTCCTTCAACCAGCTGGTCGTTACTCCCTTATTAACTCTTCCGGTGGGAGTCTTATATTCTATTACAACCGCAGTAATGTGAACAGACGTAGGGTGCAACTGTAAAAAAAGAATTCATCGAGACATTATTAATATAGGCATATTCTTTGTATAATATTGAACAAGAATCTCACTGCATTTACCTTTGGCGACGAGGAAATTGAATAGTAACGACATTGTAATCTCGGTAAAAGTTCACACAAGTGATCCAAAGCTGGTTTTAGACTAGGAATATCTTCTAAAATATGCACTATATTTCTGTTTTCTTGAACTACCCATTGTTGGTAAGCAGCCTTGCCCTCTGCACTGGTTGACGTCATTAACTTCAACTTTTCCTTGTCTTGCGAGTCGGTGCAGTACTCCGCCAATTCTTTAAGTATATGGGTACGCGGATTGCCAGTAATGTCCAAGTAATGCGTCAAAGCTGTTCTATAAGAACAAGGACAAGGGAATGGATGTTTCTTCGTAGATTCCTCTGTAATACAAAGAATAATAGTTAGAAATATCTTTGAACAAACGTCAGTCTTGTTAAATATAGCTTTGAAGTTTACCATCTGTGTTCGTAAGCGTAAACACAGTATCTAAATCCACGCCGCATTTCTCTCCAATTTTGTCCACTAGATCTACGTTATTTACAGGATACACTGCCAAATGATCGCCGGCTTCGTACCGCATTTTCGAGCCTTCTATATCAAACTCTATGTGCATGCAAGACCTGTTCGAGTTTTGTCCATGCAGTTCTCGATTGGCTTTGACTGGAGCCAAGAAAGGATTCTTTGCATCGTATGGCCTAGAAGTAACAAAATCAATGTGAGTATTGTGAAAATTGTAGGTGGGTGTGGGTTGGGTGTGTGCATGCAAGGTGTACGTGAAATATTGAAATAACGTACGCTCGTTGATTCTTGAATGAGTGAAGACGAGCTATTTCACCAGTGTAAATACGTTCAATGGCTACGTCGTTGTGTTCCGTAAGCTGATACTGTCGAATGCTAACATCTTCGCCTGCACCTTCGATTCCGAAGAAGTCGCAGACCGTTGGCCAAAATTTGTCCTTCCACGTGATGAAATCATCTTCTATACTATAATAGGAAACGTTTTGTATGCGTGCTTTGTCTGCACAAAGGAATCATAAAGACTTCCACAGTTTTCGAGTCATATAATACAAAGAAAAGTTGTACTATAATAAAACAAAAAAAATGAATAAATAAAACTTGATCGATTTGCAGAAACTTAATTATAAAACTTCGAGACTAATTTGAATTTTAAAAGGTGTTGAATATTATGAATTATTTAAATATAAAAATCTGTATTACTTTTAATTTGCTGCTGCATGAAATATAATAGAATAGATCGAGTTAAATCTTGGCTACAACTAATTAATCGTTTTAAAAGACTGTGCATACTTACTTCGCATCGTCGTCTCCCAAACCGAGTTCAAAAACTCGTGTAGCACCAAGTTGTTCTAATCTATGATCAACGTACAATCCTACTTCGTTATAATGTTCGTACGTTTTATTTCCGAGGGCGAACACCTGCAAAGTAGAACGGAGAAATAGAATATTAAAAACGACGAATGATCATTGCAATTTAATGCGATTAACTGTTTAATGTAAATAACAAAAGTCAAAGCTGCAAGTGCTACATAAAAGATTGTGGAAATAAAATAATTTGTGTACATTATTGAACAACGAAGAGTATACTAAATTCTGAAATTATTTATATAAGGAAAGGAACCATGCAAACCGCTTGTATCACCAAAATTTGTATCTGATAAACCTCTTAGCAAGCACCGCTTATTTTAATATATATTTAATTGAATATTCTCAATAGTCATTATTCATTATTTTGTGGTTGAAATATGATCAAATATAAATAAGACGGATACGGTAAAAAGTTGCAATAATACTTAAACGAAAACTGATTAAAATTACTGCAACATTAGTCACACGAAAAAGCACTCTCCAAGTACCTCAAATGTTGGCGGCAAAAATAATGTTGCAAACGCCCGATGGGTGGCGCTGCCGTACCTATAATGTTTGATTATCACTCGTAAAAGTTTATCGAATTTATTGATATTCATTCTTAAGATATTTTTCAGTTTGATTATTCTTTGGTGTGATTAATTCACTGCTGTTGTATCATTGATAACATGACAATTATTTAATTATTTTCAGGAACGAACACATGCGAAAAATGTGAGCGACTATGGTATAAATAGCTGTTCTACACGTGCGCGTGGTTCGATACTCGATACGAATTGCTTACATAACGCTACTTATTCGCGTGACCCGAACCTAACCTCAAATATTTCCGCTGCGTGTGATTAAATGATTGAAATATGTTCGAAAACGAACATTTCAACGTTGTGTACACCAACAATGTACAAAATCATCTAAAATCGTCGTTGTACAGTAAGTCGGCATTTCTTGCAAAATATTTGAACTCGAGAAAAAGATACAAGCTACCATATTGCAGAGTGTTGAAATGTTTTCATTGAAATAAGCATGATCAACGTGCAGCTTCATAGTACTGTAACTTCAAATGTGCATAGTAACGTATGCATTGATTTCGTGGGAAAGTAATGTCGGCTTTCAACCATGCTGTGATGAAATTACTACTTGTTTCTTAATTCAGAATGAAAAAGCTCGCTGAACAATGGGACAGAATTATAGAGTGGACATTAGAGAGGATGCGTCGCCTAATAAACATGAAGGCAGAAAATTCTTTCTAAATTGTTGAGCGAAGATGATTATAAAGTATAAGAATATAGTGGTTCTTTAGCATATACATATTGGATAAGAAACAATTAATACGTACAGCATAATTTAATCCATCGAGATTAGCATCACCGTTTTTCAGCCAATCTACAAACTCCATAGCATTATCCGTAGGATCGCCTTCTCCGTATGTAGCCAGACAGAACACCGCCAAGCTATTTGGAATCGACTTTAGATGTATCAACTCCTCCTGTTGCGGAAAATTACAGTTATTGTAAATTGTAACATTTCTAAATGAATTAGCACAATTGCCATTGAAACTAATTTATTTTTAGCAGTTGATTCTGTAGAATTTCTGGGATAAAAGTATATTCGTGCACTCCTTTGGACTAACGGCTGTGTACCAAATTTCAACTTTTTCAATGAGATTTTTTTACTGTTACAAAGGACAAAGGAACTGGTAGATTATTAAGCCCGGATTTTGAAAAACTGTTTCCCCTACTCATTTGCATATTCTTACTTTCGATATTTCCTTCAAATATAATTTCTATAATTTTTTTTAATACGTAGTCGTTCTATTCTTTAATGTATATTATTTATTTAAAATCTGCTGGTCAGCTTTTCTAGGTATGTAGCGGAGGTTATTGATGGATCAAGGAACTATATATTTCAGGTTTTTACCATATCACATTCCTCAGGATCAGCAACCATGCCTTTCATTTTATAACGGATGCCCTCTTTAGCCAACCGACCCGCGAATTCTTCAGCGGTTCCGGTCTGACTGCCATAGAATACTACAAGACTTCTGCCAGAAGTCTTCAATTTTTTGATGAATGAATTTTCCGACGGCGTCACCGTGGGATACAATGTTGGCCTATAAACGAGAATAATTTCCAATAAATCCACAACAATCACCAATTAATATATACATTAATGCTTCTCCCATTTCGCAAGCCGACGTAACGTTCTATTTTCTCGAATATAAACAAAATATTCGCCCGCAATCTTCTCAGATCTTTTTGGTACGACGTGTCGCGCGAAATAAGAATGAACAAACGATTTTACCGGCGTTTTCTATAAAAAAAATTCCTGTAAAAAAGCTTTACACATTTTTAATTAAGTTTCTCCCGTTTCGCTAAGTCACGTGGCGCTTTACAAATATCACAGTCGATATTCGGAATTCCCGAAATGACGGGAAGGCATTTAAATGATCTTGCAAACGATTCGACGAGAAATCAGCGATTTCCGATAAAACGAGATTTTCCGAAAAAAATAATTGTGAAAGTTCCGCTCGCTTTCCCGTGATCTAGGTGCAGCTGACCTCTTGAATTTGATAGGACACTTCCTGTACGGGTGAAATTACGTCGCCGTATTTTCTAGGAGATCCTGAGGTATTTTCCAGGTCGTGTTATCTATAGTACGCTTACATAAGTTTCGAGGCTTGAGCAATTCAATTAAGTCGTGTGCAAAGAAATCTGAGGAAGTTTAACGCTCGCTGGAATTCATTACTGATACTGAACAGAGATCTGAAGAGCGCCATTTTTCTTTTAATATCTTATGCAAGTTTACCGTTATCCGCAAAATATCGATCTTCCTAGCGCATTGATATTTTACCATTGCGATTTGAACTAAATCTTAAACAGAACTTCTGTTTGCTTCTAATCTCATTCGTGACATTTTTCGGATTGAAACGAGTCCAAACACGACACGCTTTCGATCATGTTGGCTCGTCTAATCCACGATAATGTAGAACCTCGATTAATCGAACTAATAGCAAATATGATCCGAACCGTGTCATGTTTGGACTCGTTTTAATTAATTAATTATCAGAAGGCGGAGTTGTAGACTTAATTATTTATCCTCCTATCATATATTTGAAAGAAAAGATTGTAAATGATCGTAGGTATTCCTGAAAACATTTTCGTACGCAGAACTTACTGAATGGAGTATGATTTTGCCGCGACACTATAATCGTCCTGTTTGTTCCTGCGCATCAGCCACCATATTGCGGCCAATAGGAGTGCGCTTAAAAGTACTATGTCAAGGACACTGAAAAGGGGTTCATCGAGAAACTCAGCCTCGTCTTCGTTTTCCAGCACTGGAGAACCTGCCATTCTTACGGCCTTGGGCTGGGATGCGCTTGCAGTCTGCAACAGAAACGACAAAATCTGTAAAGGCAACGTCCGATCGAACACTGTGGGAACATTGTTCAACCGCATTTGAAACGACGATAGTACCCAAAGAGCTATCCGTGCACACGTTTATTTTTACTTTGCCAGTCATGCGTAAAGCGAAGCAATTTTTGTAAAAATTCAAACCGTACACGTATGTCGTAAAAATTGAGACATGTTCGTAAATGTCTGACATTTCGGAATATGTTTAGACAAGCACGAAATGAAGGACACAACAATTAAAAACAATGTAAAATATCTACAAATTTTTATAACGCGAGTAAATAATGAACGAACGTTAAAAATACAGTAGCCAAAGTGTTTCAAAGATTTATAATAATATAGTATACAAGAAAATATACATTTACATTGGAAAAAATACAGTAGTTATTGACAATTATAACGTTTGCTGGTATACATGCAGTTCGAACAGTGTAGTTTTCCTTGAATCTTTCATCGTTTTCCTTCGACGTTTTTTTTTTCTAATTGCAATGAGGAAACATGGACAACTTGTTTCAATAGAGTGAATCATATTGTGTTGATTAACGTGCTAGATACGTGTTGTTCATTTTATTTTACATTTTGCAGAAAGGTCCACGCGAATGGACTTCCGCAAATATATTTAGAGTTCTTGAAAATGATCTAAAGTAGGATCGAAACGTCGGAAAAAAAATTATTGTGGTAATTTGCAAATGGTGTCTTAAATAGCAATTGATCGAACCAGTGCGCTGAAATCATAATAATATTGTCGTATTTACAGCGACTCGAATTAATATTCGGTCGCTCTAAAAAAGACGATGACTGTTTTAATATTGTACTATACGATTTGAACTTTTTCTGGGAAGCTAGAGCAATTTGTTGCAGTGCAACTTTCAGTATTTTTTCTACAATTCCGATCAATTGCAATTTTTGAAAAAATTTCTCTTCACATCCTGTAGTAAACTAATTGCTCTAGCTTCCCGAAAAAGTTCAAATCGTACAGTACAATAGTAAAAAAGTTATTCTCATTTTCACTGTACAAATGTCGAGAAGGAAATTTGTTCAAGCGCAAACTCGTCGCACTATCGTACTAGAAAAATAAAAAGAGTGTACCAAGCACTGCGAAACAAAAAATTGCATTCTCTTTCTTATCAGATAAGGATAACCTTTTGAAAGATAACTTTTTAAATTGATCAAGATGCAGGAGTAAAATAATGAAGATACGAAAGCATAATCGATTTTTCCTTCGCTATCGTTACGTATTTTAAATTACGCACTGTGACAACGTTAGTAAAAACGCATTGTTCTAACATGATCGTGGGAAGAAATTATAGCGACACAGTTTTATCTTGTCGTTTACGAGTATCGGAGGAATCTGTTCGATCGTGATGGCGCACTGTGCTCCACTCTACTGATCGTGAATGCAAGAAAGTGTCCAAAATGACGGCGATAAGAGCACATCGCGTGGAAGAACGGATTAAAAAACGTGAAAAATTGCGAAACTGTCAATCGGCGAATTTGTTTTTTGTATTGTATTTTTATCTCCTCGAGACTGAGGAAAGATTGCTCTGGAAATGGATCTTTCAGTATTTTGAAAGTTGCGGAAGAGATTCGAACATATTATTCGAATAAAAATGTAATTTCAAGGCACAGAACTGAATAGGAAGTCACGACGTTGGGAATTGTAAAGTAGATGCATGAACAATTCAAGGTTTAAACAAATTCATAGTTTCCTCATTGTTATCGACATAGTTTTAAATATATATAAATATGTCAAGTCTGTTGATAATTTTCTTGTGGCGACCTCAAACGAGTATGATAAATATGAAAAGGCGAGACGTAAAATGTATTGAGAAAGAAAGCGAGAGATATTGTAGAAAGAAACTGATACTCATTATCCATTTAATCGTTTGCAATTTAATGTTCAAGATCACCCAGTATCATGCTGCACGATAGCACGTTTACCTCGACATAGATTGTCTAGCCGTATCTGTCACATAATTGTTGTTGTTGGTCGCCGGGATGTCGTCATTTCCGTTTGATTCGTCAAAAACCTTTCTCGCTAGTTGAAAATTTTGTGCTCCGCGAAGTGTCTAATATTTACACCATAAAATACTCACTCCCGCCCATAACAACTTTTATAGGAAGAATTCTTAAATATCTCTCACGAAATAATTATTGTAAAATGGAGTAGACCGTAGAGCAGAGTTGGGCATTAATCGATTAAAATTTCAACCAAACTTGATTGATTAATGTGTACGATTAAAAAATGTAATCATTGAAAAATGGACGATTGATTCAATCGAATTGACGAAGTCGATCGTCAATCGTTGATTAAAAAAAGAAATCATCGAGAAATCGGAGACTGGTTTAATCAATTGTTGAAGTTAATCGCCCCACGGCATATCCATAAATTGTAATAGGTAGGTACATAGAGATCGTATTATAGACCAAATCACACTAAACTCAGTTTACATTTTTTCCAGTATGCATACAGCTTTGAGCTCAGTATTTCGTTTCGAAAATTCAGCAGTTGATCATCAATCCCGGTTGACGATTACAATTGGAAAGACCGCAATTAACGACTAAAGTAGGAGTGTAATTGTTAATTGCGATGGAAACGATTGAAGTAGAAATTTATTCGTCAATCGGTGATTAAATTTTTGCCCAACTCCGCCAGTAGAGTTTGCATTTCGACGATTCGGATTTCTCGCGACACCTTGTATGAAACTTAGGCGCCCGTAAAATCGAAATATGTAAAAATGATCGCGCATGGCCGTTTGACCTCGAGGGGTTAAAGCAATGTAGAATCATTAATTTACGACAAACTGTAACCGAGTCGAGCGTGGCCGTTGTTACTGCAAACCGGCGTGTTAGTTGCGTGTATATCATTTCAATAGAAAAATTACTGCCACGAGAATGCAATTGTTGCGTAATCTCGTGCTAATAAATTGTGATGTAACAGTCAACTACGTCATCGGCTGACAGAGTATGTACAGTATTTTATCCATAAATGTCCCAAAAGTCTGGCCTGTAAATGTCCCATATCTATCCCCACTACTGCGGGGTATACCCCCTTGAGGGGCCAAGAAACTCGAGAGGCCTCGGTCGCCGAGAAGTATGATATCATGCGGCTCGAGTATATCGGTGAGATCACACTAATCCGAATTTCTAACTTCTTTATTTTTCATTATATTTTTATGGGACTTCGAAAAACGTATTCGTGGCATTTTTCTAATGCAAAATCATACCAAATATGATATAATTCCGATGATATTTACTTATAATAGGCGATTAAAGTAAATATCATTTACAAGTAAATATCATCGGAATTATATCATATTTGGTATGATTTTGCATTAGAAAAATGCCACGAATACGTTTTTCGAAGTCCCATAAAAAAATAATGAAAAATAAAGAAGTTAGAAATTCAGATTAGTTATGTTTACACTTCTCGGCGTAAATGATATTTACTTTAATCGCCTATTACAAGTAAATATCATCGGAATTATATCATATTTGGTATGATTTTGCATTAGAAAAATGCCACGAATACGTTTTTCGAAGTCCCATCAAAAAATAATGAAAAATAAAGAAGTTAGAAATTCAGATTTAATATTAATTTATAATATAATATACTGTGATATAGTACATTAAGAGAGAATAATTATAATGTAATATACTTAACACTAAACCTACCACGAGGTGTCAAATGGACCATTTTAGATTTGTTATTTGACAATGTATTGAGATTGTAAAGGTGTTTTCATGGGAATTGATTGAATACATTTTTTGACACCAGTATATATTATAGTAAAAATCGCACAAAATATAAATAAATTTAATCTTTGTTATTTTTATAATACTATACACGCTAGTCACTTTTTATGGTCGGTAGGGGTTTAGTGTTTAAAAGTAATATAATTTATAATATAATATACTATAATATAGTATATTAAGAGAGTATATATAACTATAATATTATATACTTAAACGTAATTTAATTTATAATGTGTAATATACTGGATTAAAAGTGATATAATTTGGAATATCTTATAAACGAAAGTATTATTGCTGCATAAGAAATAACTATTACTATATATCGTATGGTGCACGAAAAATTTATGCAACGTTTGTACCGTGCATATTATTTAATAATATTTCGGCGTATAGTATTCCGAATTTCCGCACGTGTACCGTAATCTACATAATACACGATAATTGTACATGACCACTCAAATACAAAGTGATAACGAACGATTTTGGGAGTGAGTTATCGGATGCAGTCAACGAACTTTTTATCAGATCCACGTGCCAATATGAGTATCAATTTGACGGATATCAATTATATTTGTCCGTATGACGCGACACAAAAATTGTTTACACTCATTCAGTATGCAAGATAAAAACTTGATAAACGAAAAGCATTTAATATTCAAAGATACATCTCGAATGAAAAACAACAGCGTTCGAGGAAGAAATTGCAAAATCGTCTGAATGAGGCGGAGATTAATTATTGAATGACGGTGCTTGGATCTGTGTTGACCCAGGTCGTCGAAAGAGCAATCAGGTCTATTAATACTTTCAATAAATAATTGCATTCAACAAAAAATGCATTAAAACATCATAAAATTCAATGTGACAAAGTACAATAGGATAAAATAAAATTTTTGTGCAGAAATGATTGACCTTTTTATTGGATAGATCAATAGAAAAATCTTTATAAACTTTTTAATCATTACGATCGACAAAGAAGAATTTCTAAAAATCTCTATCTTTGAATCAATGCTCCGTCCTAATCTCCGATCGAAGGGTAACTATGCAGTCGGATCATTTGCAACCCTAATCGCCGATGCCCCCGACAGTCATATAAAAATTATGCAAACATATTTCCGAGATAGTCATGCAGATATTATTACATTGCTACAAAAAGGTATACAAGCACCTATGAATATGTATCGCTTCGACAAAAGTATAAAAATGTTAAAATTACGATCCGTTAGAAAACTGTTAGCGGTACAAGAAGATTAAACAGTTTCACGCACGTATTTCTCCTCACACATTGAACGTTATCTCGATTACTATAACGATAACAACAGGTTGTCATATCGGTGTAATCATTGCGCAATTTGTAATTTAAATTGCGTACGACCACGTGGACTTGTGACTCAATTAGTCGGCTAAATAGTCAGTTGTTTGTTGCATTGAAAAGTTTATTCGACGCGCGTCGGAGTGTTACGATATTTTTGGAGATTCTTAAGAATGCTGTGTTTTAGGTAATACTTGTGTTAGCAAGTTAACTAAAGCTTCTTGATTTAGACGTTCCAGGCTTCGCACAAACGAATAACTCCGCCATTTTGTAACATTTTGCTACTTGAAAGAAAGTGGAAAAAAATTCGAATTTTTCATTCAATGATTACCCCTCCCCCCAAAAAAACTCTCAAAAAGTCTCAGCACGGTCACCTTCCTTAAAAGATTCGTGAAAAATGTATAAAAAATCTGCTGAACTCGAAAATTTTGGCAAAAAATACTGAACATACGTAGATCTCATTTGTTCATCTCTGTTTTGTTTTTCATCGAAAGAAATGCGTACCTAGAAAGGTTAATGGACCAGGTATCGGGTTCCCGTTATAGCCTAATAAAAAAAAAAGTCAATCGTTTTTCCGAGGATCCGTCTGCTATACAAAGTCGGGATAGAATGTATAACGAATGAAACGCTATTTCGCGGGAATAATATGCATGAATGTCGAGTGCTGAAACGACTTTTGCATACGTGAGTGCGTGAATTGAAATCGTTGTTTTCTGTGCATCAAAACGTCACGTGTCGGTCTAGTTTACATTTGGACAAGTCGACAGAATGAATAGTCAAAAGAATTCGCGGCAAGTTCTCGAAAAAACTTTTATACATATCATGAATAGAATAAGTAACCATGAATACATTGTTCGACGTCATTGTAATGCCTGCGTCATAGGAATTCTATCTCGTTTATGCTCGTCCTGTCTCGTTTCCAATGCGAGGCAAACGCGTGGCAAAGCTCAAGGCGTCGGTAAAAACAGCGATTAATTGACAACGGCGAAGTAAAACGTTGCGCGCACAATTCCGTCAGTTTTATCGAATCAAATTACAATAAGTTCGCGTGTACTTGAAATCGAAAAATATTTTGTACATACAGAGAACCGGATTAGTATTCGGATCAGGGCCGGATTAAGCCAGCGCGGGGCCCGTAGCAAATGTTACCAGGAGGCCCCAGCTTTTGCATGATAATATCATAGAAACAAACAAAAGTGAATGACCTTTTTTTTAAAAATATCTGTAAACGGTAGCCAGGGCTATTACACATTTTCTGCTGCAAGCGCGGGGCCCCCCAGAAGAGTGGGGCCTGTAGCATTTGTTACTCCTGCTACTAGGCTTAATCCGGCCCTGATTCGGACGCTCTAAAAAGAAACGATAACTTTTTTAATATTGTACTATACGATTTGAACCTTTTTTGGGAATCTAGATTTTTTCAAACATTGCAATTGATCGGAATTGTAGGAAAAATACCAAAAGTTGCATTTTACGAACTTTTTTGTGTGGGCCTATATTGAAAATTTAAAATATACGTTTTGTAGATCTGTACGAATTAAACATATCCTGAAAATTTCGTCAAAATCGGTCGACGTTGCAATAAGCTACAAACGTTTACAGATGGTAAAAATGGCAGATTTTCACGATTTTTGGCCTATAACTGCAGTAAATCTACGGATTCTTACATCTTTCGATGCCTGTCGTTCCGCATCAACCGATTTCGATGAAACTTTCACATATAATCGACATAGATCTACAAAACGTATTTCTTAAATTTTCAATATAGGCCCACATAAAAAAGTTGTAAAATGCAGCTTTTAGTATTTTCTCTGCAATTCCGACAACTTGCAATTTCTTTCAAAAATTCTAGTCGCAAATAGACAATTTAATGATATCGGCGCTACAGGTTCGATCAATTGTTACTCGCAAAGCAATTTTGCAATGTAAATTGTTCTCAACGTTTCAATCCCAATGTGGATCATTTTCAAGAGAAATTTTTGCGTCTGTAAAAAACTGTAAGTTATAATATTCGTTCAACAAACCAATAAAACTTCAACATACTTGCTAAGTGTAAACGGATTATATATGTTTAATGATGGAGCTTTTTAGAAAACTAGTTAACATTGTGCCGGTAGACGTTAGACTGAAACCATGTGGCCGTTAAGGAAGAACCAAAACGTCAGAACAAAGAAACGACGCATATTGAACGTTAGCCAATCAGAACACAGTGATCAATGAGTTGCGAAATCAATATTTTAGTCACGTTGTGCAGCAAACCAATTGTTCTAACTTCCCAAAAAATTTCAAATCGTATTGTCCAATATTAAAAATGTTGTCGTCCTTTTTAAAGTGTCTGAATATTAGTAGGAGTCACTGTATCTACTATTTAATGACCAGACTTTTCTGCAAAAGATAGGCGGATGTTTATGCAAAATAAAAATCGTCTGCATCGATTGCAAAAAACAGAAGCTAAGTGGAATGTTATTTCTTCCCTCGATGATTGTAACAGAGGAGAAATCATATATTGACATCTCTTCAATTTGTAAAATTTTTCAACAATTTCGAATTTCATCAATTTTACTGTAAACGTATGAAGATCCGCAGTCTATTAATGACTAATGATTACATTAAAGATTATTTATATTATACCAGCTGTCCGCAAATAATAAAAGAAATTCGCGAATAAAACGGCCACGAATTAATTAGTCCAGCTAATTGTTCTTACGTATTATTCAAGTCTTAATTTGCACGATATCTCTTAGTCATTCTATTACTCAATGTTATTGTATCGGTCGACTTATTATTTAATGTCGTGGTATACAACATATCTGTTCGGTCTTAATCTGATATTATGCAACTGAGCAAGTAAGAAAGTATATCCTAATGAAATAAATATTGGCACTCTGGCAGAGTCTACGAGAAACGATTGCACAAGCAAACGATAATGGCTTACGTAGTCATAATGATTGATAACTGTTTTACGTCTTCCGTGTTCCGGAAATTTATACGTAACTTTCTCTCGAAACGACACGGAGTTATAGCGGTTCTACAAATTTTAATTAATCTCGCAAAACTGAGATAATAGAGATAATTATCGAACGAAATTCAGAAAACAACGATGAAGATTTTTAGTGCTGATCCTAGTTAGAAAATATCGTTCCAAACATTATTGTAAATTCGTCACAAATTTTCAGAAAAATCTAGATACACAAAATCCGAATCTGAAAAATGATTTGTGAAGAAATCGAACTTGTTACAAGCGTATTACAACATCAAGTAAATGTTCGTGAATAAAAGTGTGCATATGGTTGGCACACTTCCAACAGTTCAGCTCAACTCGTACAAAAAAATTTGCGACAGCCATAATTACGAAGTAGCCCAACCCAGAGAAAAGAAGAAAAACCAAAAAATCTATCATTCCTCGAAATGTATGTAATGTATGTAATATGAAGTATTTAATTATAAATTTAATTATACACTATTATACCAAATTAATCGAAATGGTGTAACAAAAGAAACAAATAAGTATCTTCATAGCTTCGGTATCCTGCAATTATAGCAACTTTTATTCTGCATTTCACAAAGTCTACTCAAAACTGTACGTACACAATACAATACAAAATAAGCAGACAAGTTTATATGCGCAGACAGAACGCATTGAATTAATAAAATGTTTACTGTAAGCACGTCAGTCATTTATTTTTTCTCGCTCGTCTGCTAGATAAAATTCTGCAAAGTTGTAATCGCCTCGATGCAAGGGAAGACGAGATTAATTTACGAACAACAATTATGCTTCCTCCATGGAAATAAGGTATCTTCAGTAAAGTATCTTTATCTGCCACGAGAATTATTCTTGCATCTTTACAATAACTTGATTTAGCATCTTGAGGTTACCACGCGTATTCAGAGGAATTGAAAGGTCACTGAAACCAGTGTATGTTTAAATGAAGCACAAAAAACGAGTCAGGTGATAAACTCAAAGTTTGCTTGGATTTCAATGTCTCTGAGCAGGGCCCGCTCTAGCGGTTATGACGCCCCGGACAAAAAGACAATGGCGCACACAGGATTTAATCCTAGCGGGGACGAGTTGAACAAAATGACGAACTTTTTTTGTTTTAGTAAAAATATCTGAAATAATCGATGTGTGAAATTTTCTATTAATTGGGTATTTAAAACATCAATATTTTTCTCACACTTACAGCCAAAATGGCGCCTCTAAGAGCGGGCCCTGCTCCGAGTCTTTTAGAAAAAAATTTAATGGTACTCTCAAGTACCATTTCTAAAAGATCCTAGAAAATTGTGGAGGGCTCTATGCCATTTTTAGAAGATCTCGGAAGATGATTGAAGGCTCTATGCGATTTTCAGGAAATGACTAAAGGAACCATAGCAAAGTGAGTTTACCGGTAGCTTCATAGTGTTTATCGAATTCTTTAGCAAGAATCCCATAAAAGGGACCCATGTTACCTTAGGTCTGAATGTCTCAGTCTTTTAAAAAAGATTTACAAAATTCCCTCGACCAAGAAAGTGGGCACTCTCGAGTACCACTTTTAGAAGACCCCAGAAAATGATTAAAGATTGCATGCCATTTTCAGAAAACCCCAGAAGACGATTGAAGGCTCTATGCGATTTTCAGAAGAATCTAGGAAGTGGCTAAAGGAACCATAGCAAAGTGTGCTTACCGGTAGTTCCATACTGTAGTGCTTATCGAATTCTTTAGCAAGATCCCATAAAAGGGACCCATGTTACCTTAGGTCTGAATGTCTGTCCTTTAAAAAAAATTTACAAAATTCCCTCGACCAAGAAAGTGGGTACTCTCAAGTACCATTTCTAGGAGAACCTAGAAAATTGTGGAAGGC